>JAUZNJ010031081.1:14133-68200 GCA_034780135.1 Jordanella pulchra | reverse complement strand
CTCAAAACACTGTCCTGAGCCGTATGCAACGAAATTTCGTTCTGTATACACCTTGTGCATGCAAAATGACAATAAAGTCAATAAAGTAAAGTAAAGTAAAGTAAAGTACATTCCCAAAACCTCTATCTGTATTATTGACAGACATTTGATTGGTGATTTTTTTCTTGTGCGACCTGGTCCTTTAAACCGGTTCAACTGGAGGTTACTTTTGTTTGTCCAGTCAGGACCCTGTATGAGAGATCATTTCTTTCCGAGATCACTGTCAACCATTTCATTCACAAGCAGGTCAGTGGCCCGGAGCCTTGGTTTGATGACAATAAGCCAGGAGAGTGTATCGGAGTGAGGAAAAGTGGTCTTCATGTCCTCCAGCAGCCTAGCCTTTAGCAGCATAACCATACAAATGGCATAGGATAACTTTATCCACTATAACTATACATTCTTTAAACAGGGATGTTTTAAGCCTAATCCTAAAAACAGACAGGGTGTCTGCCTCATGGACTAAAACTGGAATTTTAATCAACTCAACTAAAATACCTGCCTCCCATTCTACTTTTAGAAGTTCTAAGGACCTCAAACCTGCAGTCTGGGAGGAAAGTGCTCTGTTAGGAACAAAAAGAATAATCACATCTCTGATGTATGATGGATTTTTAAACTTTACTGTGATTTAACAGGAGGCCAATGAAGGGAAGCTAAAATAGGAGACATTTTAGAAGCATCTTAAGTTTTTATCACATACATGTAATCAATCCAAGTGGTTAGATTAATCAGAATTTATGGAAAACACAGATGGGTATGATCCTCGTTCTGCAGCAAAGTTTCTGTGAGACAAAATTAAGTTAATCTTATCATCAAAAATCTAGTCACTAATTAAAAAAAACAAATCATATATGTGACAAACCACCATTTGATTGTTGAAAATTTCTATCAAGTGAAGTTGTCTGACTTTTTCATGATGCTTCATGATTTACTCCTTTTTGATTATTTTTCAATCCGTGTGATTTTGGCTGTGGGCAATACACCGTCTGAATGGGGTAATGACTCGGTAAGCAATTGTCCCTTATGCTCATTTAGAAGGAACAAATTCCACAAAGTCAGTGACTCTAATTAATCAGCTAGGTTTGCTTAGATAGAAAACATTTAACCATCTGTCTGCATGATTTGTCTCTGAAAAGTGCCTTCCAAAGACATATGTTGTGAATTGGTGCTACATAAATAAATGAACTGAACTGTAACACTATAGAAGCTGTGTCAACTGCAACTCTGATTCCTGAGGTGGACCCTGGGTTGGTGGAGAGTTGGAGGACTAATACATTTACCCAGATTACTTGGAAAAAGAGCTGCAACATCCAAAGTTGGATGTAGCTGTCACGTTTTTAGGACACAACTTAGACAACCAGCAGTTTATTGATAACCTACGTGTAAACCTGTCGTCACTGGTCAGATCAGGAAGGTAACCAGAGAAAATTACAAAGTGTCACATTATTTTGACAAACTAACACACCAAAGCAAGTTTTGGTGACCTTTAATTGATTTTTCCAGCCTGACTCCCCAAAACCTTAAAAGACTACAAGAGAAGCAGAGGAGTAGCTAAACATCTGGTAAATAGAGAAGAAGAGAAGATTGTGACCGAATGAAAACAAAGGAACAACAGGATAACAGAATGATAGTCCTTATAAATCAACCACACAAGATGGTGAAGGTATAAGAAACTTGATATAATTTGCAGTTTTAATTCTAACCAACATAACTTGATCTGGATGCATCCATTACAACAGCATATTGGATAAGCATTTCTGCTGGTGTTTTCATACCTTTGAAACCCTCTAAGCTCCTCCAGTTTTATTACAGTTTCTTTTGACATTTTCATTAAATCTGAGAACACCCTCCCCCACACCCCCTCAGCAGGACCCTGCAGCCCAGATAAGGAGCCATGCTCTGGTGACACCGTGGGGCTGCTGTGAAGTTCATTTAATCCAACCCTAGTTTAAAAGCTGCCACAGATCAATGCTCCACGGCTTATCCGGCTGGAAATACTGGCCCAGCGTTTGGTGCTAAAAGATCTGTGGGGTGTCCTCCATGCTCCCTGGAACCGCCATGTCCTTTCATAATCCCCTAAAAACTCCTGCACGCAAATGTCAGGACGCCTCCGAACTGCTGAGCTACAGAGAGTCATCAGATTGCTGGAAATGTCAGTGAGATTATTCAGAGAGCAATCAACAACACCAGGAGCTCTAATTAATTCCTTTCAAGCTTTCAAGCTTCTGCGAGTCAACAGTTTGATCTGTGGCTCATTTAGGAGCAAAGAGCTTTTTGTTTCGGTTGTGGAAGCGTTCGGATCGCTATAGGAGTCTCTGTTTCACATCATCAGACTCCCAGCCATCACCTAAGATGATGCTCCTGCTCACAAATTTTACTGATGGAAACCTTAATCAACTTCTGCTGATCCATCTGTGGTGTTCACAACATCTGAGTGTTTTTCTCTCTTAAAAAGGTTTGATGAAAGAGAAAGTTATCAAGCTGGAATTTCTCACTTTTCATCCATGTTTGAAATATCTGTAGTTCACTTAGATTTTTTTTTTAATATTGTTTTTCACTTATTCTTGTTTTTATATTTTGACTCTTTGGTTTGTAAATTTTATTTCATTTTTTGAGTTGGAAAATATATAAAAATTAATAATGTTTTTTACAAAGAGAATGGTGGTGGTGTAGCCAATTATATATACACATAGAGCTGTGTTTTAGGTTCAAACGTAGGTGATTTTGCAGGATGTTCTCTGATTAAACAGCGATTTTAAAAACATGCTTTTAAACTATGTTTCCTGATTTTAAGCTCCTCCTCCTGTTGATTGGTTGTTTCATTTTAAAACTGTGTGTATTTCTGTCTGAAAAGACTTGACACAAAGAAATCTGAAGGTCCTGACAGTTTAATTCATTTTATCTCAGAATCTTAGCACATAATTGTCAAACCTTGAGCTCATGCCTTAAATACAAGCATCATCTCAGATCAAATTCCTGAGGTCTGAAAATACACTTCAGTTCTTCCATTGTTAAAAGGAGGTGAGGCTGGAAATCTTCAACCAAGCTCTCCCTTGGCGTAAAGATTATTTGGTTATTTGGCAAAGAGGACACAGATGACCAAAGATAATTCCACCTTTCTCGAAATCACAAAAGGTTTACCTCAAGCCTTGGGCTTAAGATCCGCCCAATTTACCATTTATTATTTATTTAGGTGAAAACTTATTAATGGCTTTCATCATTTTTTATGCAGATGATTCAGTAATACATTTTTGTTTTTATTTAACTGCACAAGCATGTGATTTTCTAGTCAAGCTTTAATGCAGTGCAGATTCATCTGGAGAAAATAAAATCGGTATTAAATGCAGAAAAATACAACATAATGCTCATTTCAAGTGCATCTGTTTCTTCAGAGAACTGGCTTCATAGTAAAACTGCTCAAGGTAAAACTCTTGACCTATCTACTCATTAATTTTTCTTTCAAAGTTCATGTTAAAAATTTGATATCTAAACTAAGGCTTAAGCTACTGTAGGGTGCTATTACCTCAAGAAAACATGTTTCTCCCTTGGGGCTCAGGAGACTTTGATAGCTGCTACCTTTTTACCTGTAATTGATTACGGTGATGATGTGTATATGTGTGATTCAAACAGTTGCTTGCAGCCATTGACTCCTTTGTAGCATACTGCTTTGATGTTTATCACTGGTTGTAGCTGCTTCACTCACCCCTGTGAACTGCATGCAAAAGCTGGCATGCCTTCTTTGGGCGGAAGGCAATATGCACACAGGATGACCCTGGTTTAAAAGGCTCTTATTGGTTTGGTTCCAACGCATTTGTGTCCTTTTCTACGGAAAATTGAAAGCCGTTACGCATAACACTCTAAAGACATCTCTCTGTACCAGGGGTTTGAACTTAAAGGGAAATGAAGCTTTCAGTTTTTTTTTTTTTTCCCACTTGTTTTCTTGTAATACCTTCCAATAGAAACAGAAACTGTTTAAGGTTGTTTAACTGAAAGGTTTCCTTTCTATCTCAATAAATAGACAAGGGGAATCTTTAGAACAAATACGTGTTTAATTATTATCTATTACATTTTACTTTGCTACTGCAATCATAACTCCTGCATTCTAAATTGTCAAATGGTTCACATATTATGCACCTCACTTTAAAAATCCATAGTGCGCTCTCCTAAGAGAAAGAAGCTACCTTTAGCAGGAGGAGGAGCAGAAGTGTTTCCCCTCCCATTATAATGGGAATCTTTCCACATTATCCAAAGTCAAATGATAGAAAGTAGTTTATCAACAGTAAAAAGTAGCAATTAACCATATATATATATATAATAACAGTTAGTTATCAGCAACACCAGGGTAACAGTCCCAGGGATTTAAGGTTAACATGTAGGCCTGGAATTCAGTAACATCATTAGTTTAAGATTATAGTTCAACTTTTCTTTAGCCGCCTCCATTATGAAGCTGCAATGCACTTTTCTTTCTGTGTTTTTATTTTCTGTTGTACTTTATAACCAGATCTGGTAGAAAAAGTGGAAGTTTCTTTATAGATTAACAATTTGAATATTGTTTATTGTTTTTTCACTCTGTTTTAAAGGCACAACTGCAAAGCTAAGATAACAGGCAAGATAGTAGCTACTGCATGCTATCATTCTAGTGAAAACCTTTGAGTTTTATTGATAAAGTTAACCAAAAAAAACTATTTCAAATAGGGTTTAAACACTGATATGATGTTAATGTTTTATGTGCCTGGTCTGCAAAGACTCCAAAAAAGTTGGGCTAAATAATGTGCATGTGCAGTAATTTGTTTGCACGTTCAATAAGTGGGCTTGTGACCTACAAAGAGTGCTGCACAAATAATTATTGCTGCACAAATAATGTAGAAACTGATTCGGTTCTGCACTAGTGAAATGAGTGGATTGTGTGAGCGACAGGCAGTTTAAGAAGGACCAGAAAGATTAGATGCAAAATCATTGAGATGGTAACTATTTAAAAATACCAATGATAACAGGACTAGTGAATATTATTTATAGGGCAGTTCACATGGGTAGCCCACCTTAAAGTAAAAAGGAAATAAGTAAAAAATTATGCTCAACAAAAAATGTTTTTTTCATGTTTACGTTATGGATAGAATCTGCTGTAAATTTATTCCATATGTGCAATGCTGGTGTTACACCACAGCTGTTTAAGCTGGTGTAAATATGACGGAGCAAAAGTTATTTTTATTAATACTAAAAAAACATAAATACACCTAAGTATGCAACATTCTCCACAGCAAAATGATGTAGGAATATTTGCAAATAATAGCATCACTGTGTCCTTGTTTGAAAACACAGAACGTATTAAGTGAAAAGTTGTTTCTGTCCGGCTGACATTTAATGCTGGAGCTTGAAGCAGTTTTACTCTTCAGCAGCCTGAACAAATTCACAAATTTAATCTAAATCTAACACACAAACAGACGAGCTTGGGTAAAGTTACCTTTTACTTCCTCATATTTAGTTAGCGAAGCAAAACGAGTTAAACTAAATGAAAGTTTCAGACAAAAACATCCTCATAGACAGTATCTGGGTCTAATGTTCTGATTGGAAAGCTGAGAATCTCTGATCAGCTTTCAGGTTGAATCAAACCAATCCTTGCTGCAGTCATGAGCATTCTGAGATTTTAGCTTTTAAAGGTCTGGGCTGCCTAACCGTCCAGTTTGCACTGACTGATCAGTTAAATCGAATAAAAATACCTTTATTGTTCCACGGGATCAATGATCACTGACGATCAATAATCTTAGCAAAATAGAACTACAGTAAAAAAAAAAAACACACGAGAATATCCAAACTTTAACCGTGTTACAGTCTAATGTATACCAAGCAAAACCAAACAACTTTGGGAAATCCATTGCTGCAGCGTTGTCATAGCAACAGGAGTGTTAATACCAGCAGCTGCTACAGGATGGGTACCGGTCACAGTTGGTGCCGTTAAATCTTCATTAATCTGCTGCTTGTTTTTCTGTGAATAAATAAATAAAATGTAGATTTTACTCATTAAAACGTAGTTATGGATGTAATGATACAAACAACACGTTTAAAGTGCTGCATAAATATTTAACAACCATAGAAACATTTTGTTAGTCTTCATCTACAACCACAGCTAACAGTAGGAAGAGACTGAGCTGAGAATTTCAACAGAGCTGCAGTTAGAGCTCTGCAGGCTGGCAGATTTCAGAGAGAAGAAGCAGCTGGTGTGACCAAAGACAGCAGAGAGAGATGCAGACACAATCTGCAGACTTTAAATCGACCGCGGTTAAAAAGAAGCACAAAGTCAGGAGCAGCTCCACCATACTGCAGACCACTAACCATGACCAGGAAGACTTTAACTCTGCAGGATGTGGTTTCTGAAACATCCATCAGATCTGGACTCCATCTTACCTGCTTCTCTGGAGAGCTGCATGAAGGCGTCCACCCCCTTTTCCCCGTAGCTGCCCTCAGAGGCCACCGTGGAGACGTAGTTCCACCCCAGGGCTTTAACGATGTCCACCATGGCCTGGGCCTGGAAGCTGTCTGGAGGAACAACTCGTGAGAAGAAGTCGTAGCGGCGGTCATCGCTCAGTTCTGGGGCAGTGGATGCATAGCTGATCTGCGGTATCTGAAAGGAATGAACGGAAGAGCGACTCTATAACTGAGTTAAGATGATAGAGAAACATTGAGCTGGAGATTTCCAAGTAATGAAGCCAAACATAGGACTTGGACAATGAACAGTTTTAGAAAACTGATATACTGTTTTCACTCAAGCCCTGGATTTAAAGCTTCCTCCAGTTTGCTATTTGGTGAATTGTCCCTCAAATCTGATGTTTTTTGAGTCTAAACCCTGGTTGCACCAGAAAAGCCAACAAAACCAAACACTGTTGTCAATGTTGCTATAAATCTATCATTTTAGTCATCGTCTCTACGTAGTTGTTTCAGTCATTCTGTCCATGGTGTCATTTTTGGTCACTGTTTCATGCAGCTATTGTTTCTACTTTTGTTTCATGTATATTATTCAACCAATGCATCAATAAAGTCATTGTTTGAGTCACTGTATCAATGATGTCCTATAGGCTCTGACATTTTTTTCCCAAGACGTCCTTGTTTCCATCATTGTCTGCATATTGACATTTTTGAGTCATTGTCTCCACAATGTCGTTGTTTTATTTTATGATATCATAGCTTCAATTACTGTATCTATGACACCAGAGTAATTGTCCCTCCCTCCAAGGGAGAAAACTCTGATTTCAGGTTGAGAATATGTAGAATATCCAGTGAAATAATTAGTTAGATTCCTGTAAGCATCTTTCCCACTGAAAGACCCGCTAGAACATTTGGCTCCTTTCCCATTGGGAAAAATCGTTGGGTCTGACCCCCCCACAGGAAGCTGCATGGCCTGTGTCCCCCCCACTGTTGCCTGTCTGGCGACACCGTCATGCTTGGTTACCGTTGATGATGTCACCGGTGCGACAGAAATCAAGAAAGTAACCAATGGAGAGTAACATGTAAAGAAGCCAGTGCGTAGTAAGTCTTCTTATTGACTCTTTCTTTTGTCCGTCTGAATCTCTCTCATCAGTGCTGCGTCATGTTGATCAAATGTGAGCACAGTCTTGTTAGATCGCATGCGACAGAAGCGGTTTGTTGACGTGCATACATTGCCCTCAATGGTATCATTATATTAAAAACACATAAATTAGGAGGTCGACCCGAGCATGTTGTTCCCACTGTATGCCGTTTGGAGCTGAGCCGTTTAAAGCCGACTTTTAAACCAGTTCGCTTGCCAAGTTGTTTGACAGGGCTCAGCGACTGTTCCTGGGTTTGAAAGGGTTTTTGTGACCAGTTGAAAAAGGGGTATTATTGTCTCAGTGCTGTTCATGGTGTCATTGTTTTATTGAATCTGTCACTGATGCAATCCTTTCAGTCATCCTATCCATGGTGTATATGTTTATGTCATTTAGTCCACTGTGTCATTTTTTATAGCCATTTTATTATAGCAGCTATTGATTACAATATATCATTGTTTCAGTAATTATATCCATGGTGCAACTCTTTTAGTCATTCTATTCACTGACATCAACCAACATCTAATTGATGTCATAGTTTCAGCCATTGGATCTGTGATGTCATTGTTTAGGTCATTGTCTAATTTCATGGTTTTCATTTCGTCTCAATGATATTATCCTATTCATGATGTCCTTTTTTCCCCCATTTTTTTCCATCTTAACTTTAGTAAACAATTATAAATGATTATAAATGTAAACCTGATGCAGTCACTCATGGAACTTGTTCTTACCTTAGAAAAGATAGAAGAGGAGAAAAATGTTGAATGTGACATTTTCTCCTAAATCACTCATACAGACAATTTAAGAACAAATTTCACTTCTTGATGAGGCCCATTTTCTCCAAGCTGTCTTTGTTTATGTCATTATTTCCATTATGTCTTTTAGTGATTGTTTCCATCACGTCATTCGTTGTTCCAGTCGTCCTATCATCCTGAGATTGTTTCATCCACTGCATACATAATTTTCTTGTTTGAGTCATTGAATACACTGTAGAATAATAATAAAAAAGAAAAAAAAGACAGAATATGTCCTGGGGATTTCCCTCAGGACGTATTCTGTCTTTTTTCTTTTTTATGGATTCTTTTTGTTTAGGTAAATTATTCAACCACTTTGTCCATTGTTGTCAGTGGAGTTGTCAGAACTCGGCTCTGCTAAATATGGTTGAATGATCCATAAAAAAAAAGCTACAGGAAAGTTCCTTCAAATAAATACAGTACTTTATACTGTGAATTTAGGGACTTTTCTTACAGTGTATATGATGTTCTAGGTTCAGTATCTTTTCATAATGTAATTTTCTAGTAATTGCATACAATGTTTTAGACATTGTTCCACTTTGTGATTTTAACAACTGTCTCCATGCTGTCAGTGTTTCAGACATTGTTTCCTCTACGTCTTTGTTTCATTCTATTCATGATGTCATTGTTCCAGCCATAGTCTGTATTATGTCATTAGTGGACAGCTATTACCTCAGCAATATCAGCTTTTCAGTGATTATCAGCAGCCAGAGGCTACATATTTCAAAAAGACCAGCAGATTAAACCTTTCACCTCTTCAGCTCAGCCTGAATATGGTCCCTCTTCTTGGATCGAATCCTTTATCTAAACCTAAATACATTGATGCACAAGTTCAGGTTCATAACCAAATCCTCTGCCTTGGTCTAGTGGTCTGTTTACTTAGATTTGACCATGCTTTGCTAACTGGGTCGTTTAGTTTGAAACATGTTTTTTTTTTTTTTTTAATAAAATATGCACTATGCCTTAAACTACATGTTGAACTCTCGTGGCATGATCTTTAGAGAATCTGCAGTTCTAAATTGTATGGACACACAAAAAAAGAATAGCATGTGCAGTAAGTGACAATTTTGCAGATAATTTACAATGATTGTGTTCATAAAGGACAAGATTTGCACAGCAGTCAGCTCCTCCCCCAACTGAATAAATAAACTGTGTGTAATGCTGACAGTTTGTGAGTGGTCATAAAAGAAAGAGAGGTTCCGAGTAATAGAACTGGTAGTTATGATAGCAATTATCTAAAAGATAATAATAAGGATATAAATGATAAATATTGTCTACCACAAACTCCTCACAACACCTGGACCTAAAATATTATGGATCAAGGCAGGCCCATAAAGACCATAGCTGTACTTCATGCAGAGTCTGTAAAGGAAATTTAAGGGAATAAAAACTCATCTACAACAGATCAGAGATCCACACTTTGACCTGTCCCAAACAACCCTTTACTCGCTTTGTGATGGATGTTCAGTTTTATTTTTTGGTTGTTAAGGTTTCATTTTTGGTTTAACTGAATAAGGATGATTTGCTTCCCCTGCATTAATTTGCTCCTGCTCTTTCAAAGGTCTTTTTCCTGCTAATATTATTCTGGTATTGTTTTTTCTAACAGTCCAAACATACCCACAGATGATATCACCATGGTGTGTCACTACACCAGCAGACAGCATTGCTTTCTGTTTTACAAGTTTGCCCCTGACTTTCAAACATGCTAAATATACATGCAGAAATTTGTCCCCAATTAGTTTCAGGTTTGATAAATCGCTTTGTGGGTGCATATACTTGTGCAGTTTGGTTATTAGAATATTAATGAAGGTACAGACATGAATAAGTTTATGGAGCTTGTTCTGTTTGTTTTACGCATGAGATATGTTTTGCACCTGCTTTATGGATACGTTTTGTGCTGCTAACAAGTTGTATTCGGTCCAGAGAAACGCTGAGTTTGTTTAGGCTAGTTATATTGTTGGACCTATTATTCAGACAATGCACTTGCTGTATGACCTTGCCTTTGTTATCGTAAAACCTTTGGCTGCAGGAAACTTTAAGGACTTCTTCTAAAAATGTCAATTTTGTTGATACATTTCTTTTGCCTTCTCTGACTCATTGGACTCAGGCACGAGTCTTCTTTGTCCTACGAGTCACAAAAGACACAAGTCTTTTTTCAGCAGTCCATGTTGTACTGTTGAAACGCAGATTTCATCCCTGTAAACCTCCGGCAGACCAACTCTAGGGTTCTGTGTTTTCTCTCTGTGTTTTCTGTCTGAGCTCTTTTGACTTATTTAAGGAACTTGGTCCTTTTGGGCTGAGTCCTTGGAGCTACGTGAATTAAATCTGCGTTGGTTGTTAAGCAGAATGCTGGAATTTGCTATTTAGCTTTAATGAGTTCCTGGAAGCTGATCAAAAATCTAAAGAAGAAAATAACCCTGTTTGCTGGAAAAATTATTTTAACCCAGCCAACAGTGAAGCTGGTCACAGTAATTACATGAGACCTGTGAAAGGTTAGGGGATTATTCATTCCTGTCCCATGAAGGCTTCCCTGATGGCTCCAAATGAACTCCATCCTTCAGGAACGGTTTGCAGAAACTCCTAAAGTTGCTCATTTTCCCAACAGATTTTCCTCCAATTAGCCTTTGATCTCTTCAGAATCCTGCAACATTTTGAATGGATTAAAAGTTCAACTAATTTCAACAAGGTCAAAGGTTATATTGCTGTACTCATTTCATTTTTCATAAAGTGTTTAAGTTGCTTTATGAACTGGTAGAATATTGGACATAGTAACTCAGGGACTCTGCAGGTTTTACTGTTGCAAACGTTCAGCAGCTAATGAGCAGGTTTTACTCTCTTATCTTTGTTTTCAGTGTATTCAATAACATGATGCAGATTTCATTGAAATCATAATAAATTCAATCAATTCATCTTATCAGATCTTTTACGAAACCAAAGATGCACTCCAACAGAATTTATGTTGCATCTTGTATAGAAAATCAATCAATTTTCAATCAATATTACTCATTATTATGCAGGATATTATCAGTGTAGCATGTTTACTTTAGATATATCATATATTATCATTCCCAAGATGATGAGTATAATCAAAATAGTTGTAAAAATTGTTTTTAATTCAAACAAAAAATTAATGATTAAGAAAAACCAGCCAGAATGGGTTCAGAGGAATCTGACATTTTCATCTAAAAGAAAGACATTTTTTCCACCCTGTCATACAACCGCGTGAACTTTAAATGTTGCTGAAATGGGCTGAAAAATTAATAAGCTCTGCCTCATGATGTCACCGAGCAACCATAAAAACCACAGAACCAGGTCCTGTCACAGAACCTCATGTTCTATGTAGGAATATCTCCAGATGATTATCTCGTGGAATGACCAGCTGCCAAGTGGAGCACAATCTGATTAAAGCAACTAAACACACAATCTGATGTGTAATGAACATGAAATCTCTCTCATGCAGAGCTTCGCTGTTGCCCTGGAAACGTCTCATCATTTCTTAGATAGACTGATGAATGCAGGGAACACCTGGCGGGAGTCCGAGAGCTCTGGACAATAACTTTGAACAATAACTAAACTGTCAGAGGAATGTCTCTGTGTTTCTCTCTCTGCAGACTTTTGAACCAAACTTAGTTCTCCTCTTTGTTTTAGTTCAGTAGTGATCATAGATGTATATGTTTCTAAATGTGCTTTATTATTTGTTTCTCTTAAATTGTGTTTTCAATTCCTTTGTGTCTTGAAATTGTCAATCACAGCAAGGGATACAATGAAAGCAAGGAAGAAACTTTACTTTTAGAAGGTGATAAAGATCTTCTGTTGTCACATCTATCATGACGCAACTCAAGGACTGTGATTTGCTCCCTTTCTGCAACAAACTTTATTTCTAACCAGAGTCCCATCAGTGACAGCATGCAGACAAAAACAGGGACTATGGGCCTGAAGGACTCTGTATCTTCTCTTTGATGGGAGCGGCACAGATTGTGTCTGGATGGGTGGGGCCATTTGTGAAGGTTTTTCCTGTCTTTTGCAGACAGCCCTGATAGAGCTTCAGTAATCTTCTACAGCTTGAAAACCAGAGTCAGGAAGCGGAGCTCTACACTCATATATGGGAACCAAACCCAGTCACTGGTTCAGATACTTGGATGACACATGGGTCAAACTAAAGACCAAAGACAACATTTTCACAGACCACATTAAGCTCACTCGGCATAGAAGTCTACAGGAAACCTACACACATTGACCAATACCTACGTTTTGACTCTCTCCACTCACTGGATCACAAACTAGGTGTCACCAGAACCCTCCAGACACGAGCAGAAACCATTCCCACCACCAACAAAGGGAGGATGAAAGAACAGGGACATATCAGGAATGCCTTGAAGAACTGTGGCTACCCCACATGGGCTTTCGTAAAAATCAAGAATAGGCCTGCTGAAAGGAAACAAAACAGAAGAAGAAACATTGTCATACCATATGTTGCTGGAGTCTCTGAAAAACTAAGAAGGATCTTAATCAGCAACGTATCCCTGTGCATTTCAAACCCGGGAATACCCTTAGACAAAAACTGGTTCACCCCAAGGATAAGACACCCAGAAACAAGACTGACAATGTGGACAGGACTCAGGGAGCTAACGACCCATCAGAACTATTACAGGCATGCCTAAAGTTTTAGAGATTTGATTGATTTCCATTGATAGCTGATTAACAGGCTTTTGCTGAACAGCAATGATTAGAATCAGCTGTGCTGAAGCAGGGAAACCTCTAAAACTTGCAGGACAGCGTCCCTCGAGGACCAACTTTGGACATGCCTGATCTATTGTATCACACCCTCCTGCAATCACAGCTATGTTCTTGTTGACCCAACATGAGGGAAGATATCTTAGGGTCTATCTGCAAGGAAAGAAACCGAGCCAGAATGGGTTCAGAGGAATCTGAAGAAGAAACCGTTTTCTGATCATGAAGCTCTGCACTAGCAGAAGATGCCTCTGTTGAACAATGACAGTATGATTTGAGGACTGAGTCGTCTGGAGCTCTTCTAACACTTCCTAAATTACTTTCGCTCTGATTTATAAACTTGAAATAAATCTTTATGCTATTTTCACAGCAGGATTAATGTAACCTGCCATCTAAACATGAATGTTCTCCTCATGAAGATCTGAAGAGCCAACTTTCTATCCAAGCTCTCGAACACGCCGCTGCAATCTCGAAAGGGAGCAACAGCTGCTGGCAGACTGGTTCATGAACCCACTGAAGAAGAAACACTTGTATTGAAGAGACTGGGGCCTGCTGTCAGATGTCACGCTTGGCTCCTCAGACCCCACTGAGTCTCAGTTACAAACTCAGCATCGAGCTGTTCTGCCTGTAAAACTCATCAGCATTGGAACCCGAGAGCTTCATCCTCATTGTCTCTGTGTCTGATTTGAACGTCTCAAGCAAATTTGTCTGCAGCCCTCTGTTCTGGCTGCTCGGATCCTGACCTGGACATATTATCCGATAACAAAGTGTTTATAATGTTTCGGAGGAAAACTCCAGGGGATAAACAGAAAAATAAAAGATGAAGCTTGGCAGCAGACCAAACCCTGCGCTGCGTCCGATGATTGATGACAGTCATAAACGTCTGTGTCACGCCTGCTGGCGTCTCTCTTTCTTTCCCTGGACACAGAAAGGTCCCCACCTTGACAGGTTCAATAAAACACAAGCTGAGCCACAATGCAACAGCAGCTGAGCCTGAATCCACACAAACATGACCCGACCCAGAGAGGATGAGAGGTCTGGGGACGGTGGAGGTTCGGACCTCAGACGGCTCTGTGTCTAATCTCAGTCAAATGTTGTTTGAACAACAGATATCAACTGTCTTCTGTGAGTGTGGATCTCTGTGAGTGTGGAGAACTGGAGGTATCTGAGCTCCTGTTTATAACCTGAACCAGGACCAAACCTGGGACATGGGCAGAGACAGAAGGCTGGACCTCAACAAACTCATTCTTCCTCTTCTGTTTTAGGATTAATTAATCTGCCTAAATATGAAGGGTCCAAGCAGCTGAACTCTGCCCTAGAGATTAGTAGAGGAGCTTCTTCTTTTCCATGTTTAAAGGAGTCACTCAAGAAGTTAATCTAACAAGGATCATCCTGGTTGCCTCCTTCTGGAGCTTTTTCATGCATGTCCAACTAGGACAGGATGCTAAAGCTGGAAAACATCTAAAACATAGAACACACCAGCCGTCGAGGACTGACTTTGGACGTTCGGGCACTATAGGAGAAAACCGCAGGCAGACACAGACTGAGGCCTGTTTTTATCTGGAGAAAGGAGTTTAAACCAGATGGATGCTGTGATGCTGTGTGGGAAGCATTTCAGCTCCGGAGGTGAAACACTGAAGAAACCGAAAAAACTGAGTCCTAATAACACTTAATTACGCTGACCCTGCTCACAGCTCCAGCTGTAATTACCCATTTCATTACAACCTCTCATTTTCAGCCACACACACAAACACACACACACAAACACACACACACACACACACAGACAAACACACACACGCCTCCTTGTCTTACAAGGTTCTTTATGATTTTGTATTGACTTCTATTCATGTACAACCCTTTGACCTAAGTCTTAACCTTCAAATATTTCATACTTTAGTCCTAAACTTAACACTTTACATCAATGTCCTGCCTCTACTAGTAAAATATGAGAAATATGTTTTCACTCAGCTGCAAGCACACACACATACA
Source organism: Jordanella pulchra (assembly GCA_034780135.1). Lineage (NCBI taxonomy): Eukaryota > Metazoa > Chordata > Actinopteri > Cyprinodontiformes > Cyprinodontidae > Jordanella > Jordanella pulchra. The sequence goes on along the minus strand of JAUZNJ010031081.1, from coordinate 53,088 downwards.
CACACTTGCATGCAGCCGTTCATCGACACGCTGTTATTTTCCTGCAGACGGAGAAATGAAGCAGAAAGCAACAAGCTCCACTTACTGACTCACTGCTGCTGTTAGCAGGTTCTGATGGATTCTGGCCTTCTACATGATGATTATCATGTTATTTGTGAAACAATGACTCTGTGTTCAGACTGATTCACTGATAACAGCCCACTGACTCGCTGTCTTTGTCCTTTCATCCTCTAATCTTACTCATCTGTCTCGGTTTCATTCAGCTTTTATTTCTCGGCGTCCGCCTCATCATCAGCCTGAGCTCATTTAGGGACACGGGGTCAGGAGTTTGTCCTGTTTCACAGATGACGACTAAAGCGCCACCTAATTGGGTTTGTTACTAGAACTAAAGTAGTAGGAACATTCGTCTTTAGTGGCCAACTCTTTGCTTTAAAAGTAAACATTACGACCATTTGGGAAGGTTCAGCTGAGAGCTGAACTTTCTGATTTAGTAACGCGAACACAACTGGAGCAGAAAATGGGCAAAAATAACAGGATGAAGGGAAATCAACCACAGAAGGTGAGAGGATGCAGGTTTTCTTAGGAGCTAAAAGAAAGCTTAGAAGTTTGGGTCTAAGTGAGGCTCCATCATTTCAATTAATATCACCTGGTTGGTCCCACCTGAAGTGGCAACGAAATGTGTTAGCAAGTGTTGGACTGATTTAGGAGCTGCAAAAATGCAAACACTCTCACACACACTCTCTAGCTTTGCTCCTCTCACATTAAAAGTCTTGCTCATGGTGTGCCATTAAATCAGGACTCCTGCTGTTTCCATAATTCATCAGGAACACAGCTGCCCTCCTCCCTTTAATCTGATGCAGTTAATTCATTTGTCCTACAGCGTCCTGAACCCCACCTTACCGCTGCCACTTGAAGAAGAAGAAGGTGAAGATGAAGGAAGAATGAAGATGAGTTAAGAAGAAGAGGTGGAGTGAAGGGTCCACAGCTGCTTAAAGTATAAAAAAACAACTCTCAGACAACCACATGATTAACCAGTTTCTGTGGTGAAATAACTATAAATGTGGTGCGATCCTCAGAAAGGCGGCTTTCCATTGATGGTGAACTGACCACAGAGCAACAAGCACAGCACCAAGACACCCAGAGCAGCAGCGTGAGAGGCGGGTAGGGTAACCTTAGCAACAGCGGTGAGAGTCAGAGGTTCAGGTTTTATTAGGATCAAATGTACAACCTCAGCTTCCCTAAAAATTCAGATTTATTCACCCACATAAACACATTCTCCACACTGTTGGACTCTCTGCTGCATTTCTAAATGTCTGCTTTATTCAGAAGATTTCTGACCCCAGAGGAGGGACAAAAACAAAAAAAAAAACAAAGCATGAATCTTTTCAAGCAAAACCCTTGCATGGTTCTGAAGCAGAACATGAGCAGAGATGGAGATCTGTCTAAAGCTCTCCACACCAAACTAATGCAGGAAAAGCACGTCATGATATGGAGGAGGTTGCTTCCAGTAAGCAGAGGGAAAATGATTGAGAGGGAGGGATGGAAACACAAAAAGCGCACAATTCATATCTAGCCCAGCCCAAGAAATGTGATTGGATGGAAGATGGTAAAGCACATCTAGAGCTTCACCACTGCAGACAAGATCAATTCCCTCATCCCTGCAGAAGAAGCTCTGATCCATCCGGCCGTCTCCTGCTCCATCCCCAGGACCAGGGTCTTCAGACAGACACTAAAGCAAAGACTGACAAGATTGCTTACCTAACCTCATTGGTGAAGTAAGCGGAAGACACCCTCTTTATGCAGCAGATCCTCCTTGCTACTAAACCTGCTTGGCTTTTAGTCTCTTTTTCATGTAAAACAAACAGGATAATGTGTCTTTTTCTCTTCCTGTCGCACTGGACTGAACTGGGATTAGAAATCTGCTCCGACATGTTGAGTTTTAACCTATCCAGGTTCAGTATCCTCACATCATTCCTGTTTTTAATCTATAGATTAAAGTATCTGAACATATTTCATCATTTAAAGACTCTTGCTGAGAGTGAATCCTCAGGCTTCCTTTGTAAAACTGGGGTTTTATTTGTTATTTATTCTTTTTGTTTAAAATGATGACATACTGCAAATCAACAGAACCATTTGGTTCCAATGATGTGAAGAGATGACAGTGAGTCCAGCTCCACATCACCCCCTCTGTCTCTCAGTACCTCTTCCTGCTAAGCCAGCTCGCTCCACCCTCTGCCTTCTGTTTGTTTAGCAGCAGCTCATTCATTGTTCATGGAGCTTCTCACATATCTGGACTGATCGAACATTTCCTGCAGGATTCAGACTCAAAGTGCTGCTGAGAGCAGCAGCTTCGTGCTAAAAGCTGCAGTCAAACACTCCAGTGTGGAGTGGATCGGCTCCAGGCTTTCAGTATCTTTCTCCCACATAAACACGCCTCTCCACAGCGGCGGACTCTCTGCGGCCTTTCTAAATGTCGCCCAGCTCAGTGCTGGGCATGTTTCGAACAGATAGTTGCTCCACGGAACAATGAAGCTGCCCTCTGCAGCCTTAAGAGGACAGTTAAAGCTGCTCCCCTAAATCCGCAGCAGAAACTGAGCCAGACACAACGGCGTGCAGTGGTTGGTAGACGACAGAAGAAGAAGAGAACTGACCTCGACTGACAACCGTGTTTGGTCATGTCCAGATCTATTTTTAATATTTTAATAGAGTCATAAAAACATAAGCATCTTCTTACAAGTTTTAAAACATGAGTGTATAAAATTACACTGCTCCCCAAACAGGCGAAATGTGTCTTTTTACAAGCTGAATAATCACAGTGTCTCACTGTGACTCAGCTGCATCATCAGACCAGTAGGACAGCGACCAACACTGGAGAGAGTGTAGTACAACAGCTGCAAACCAAGACAGAAACTGACTGAAATGTCCTGGTTAAGCCTAAACAACATCTAAGACAATCCCAAAACAGACCCCTGTTTCCCCCACAGTGAAACACAGTGGGGGCAGCATCATGATTGGGTTACATCTTAAGATGGACTTGGCCTTTTTAAACGGAGGAAGTAAAGATGGCAACAGTCAACAGGAGTGTGAGGGGTTGGGCGTTTGGGCCGGGTGTTCCCTGAATGCCTCTTGAATGCGTTCCAGTTACATCCTATCGGAAGGAGGCCCCTGGGACAGTCCAGGACCAATGGGGAGGTCTCTGTTGAGTGTGCTGCCCCTACCACCCGGTCCAGGATAAGCGGAAGATGAATAGTATGAAAAATGAAAGGTTAATTAATTCCAACAGTCGGAGCCCAAAACCTTTAGCTGTTTCCTAGAAAGGCTTTTCTTTAACATCAGGGTGAATCAGTTTAAGCTCGGATTAATTACAGAACACTTTCCTGGTAGGAAGGACTAAAGTTATCCTGAAGAGACACGTGCACAAGAGATGTCCTCAATCTGAGAGGATTGAGGATTTTTACAGGTTGAAAGTGAACCTAAACCTGACTTGGAGGATGGACACTATTTGGACCTCTGTAGATACAAAGGATTCAGTGTGAAGCTCCAACCTGTGATCTTCTCTGTTCAGCAAAGGAAACATTTAATCAAACATATTTTTATATTTTAAGTTTATTTCAGTTTTCTCTCTTTTTTGCCAGTGTTTCTTTTATCAGTAAGACCAGGTTTTCCTGGATCTTCTCCAGGTCTATCCAGGAGTTTTCCATAAAGATGCTGTAGAAGCTCCCCTGAGTGCTACTGATGCCCAGCGTTTAATGTGGACCAGATGTCCTGTAATCAGCCACCGTAAACCATGATTTACTGACTAATGAACGTGGATCCTCCAGAGGCCCACAGAGCACTCCTCACACTTAACACATCCAGTGAAAGCGTGATCAGTGCAGCTAACATGGAGGGCAACCTAAAGGAGCAAAACCCTCCAACTGCTCCTTAGGAAACCGAGGAAAAGAAAATGGAAAGAGATCAGCTAAAAAAACAAAACAGGTGAAGGGGAGTCAGAGAGGGAGGATACAAAAAGGAAGATAAAGGACGAACCCATAGGAGACGACAAGGGAAAAAGCTTTTTCAGCTCTATGAAGCAAAGTAAAGCTTCCACATGAAGACTGACTTTTAGCTTCTGAGATTCAGACAGAACCGTCCATCCTCACTCATTACATAAAGAAAACCATCATCTTCTTCAGCTTTGGTGATAAAAAGGTTCTGGTTTCCTGTGATGGTTGAACCCAACACGTTGATCAGAAGGCAGATCCACATCACATCAGCTGGGAACATGATCCAGAACCTACTACAAGTCAACCATGACTCCTGCATCTGTTCCAGATTCTGTTTCCCCTGCTGTTCTCAGGAGGATTCATAGAGAAAAAGGTAAAGCTGACAGAGACTCAACATTGATATCTGAAATAAAACCAACAGGATTAAAATTGGAACATGGAGAACCCAATCAGAATCGACCTGTCCATACATCCCCTCTCAGCTTCTGGGCCAGTGAAGTGGAGGGAATCCTGGCGGCTGTTTGAGTTCGTCACATTGACGAAGAGCATGGAGCACACAGGGGGAGGAGGAAGGCAGCTAAAAGAGGAACCTGGTGGGAGGATGTGTGAGCTGGGAGGACATGGAAGAGGATGTGCGTTGTGATCACTCTTGGCCGGCTGTTTTGGCTGGACCTGAGTGAAGGGAGAATGAGGCTTGGCAGCTTGGACTGTGAGGATTGGCTCTAAAGTGGAGCTAATGTGGAGAATACTCCTGGATAAATGAGGAATGTCCCTGCTGGAAGCTCTGGCTGCAGGAATGCTGCCAGCTGATCTATTTCTAAAGACGACACAAGCGTCTCTCTCTACTAAAAACTAAAAAGGAACTCGTCAGAGAGGAAAAATTATTGTTCTCTCTCTTATTGGTTTATAATCACAGACAGCACTTACAGCAGATATGATTTATTCTAAAACAGATCACTAATGACTGAACGAATAAATATCATTCTGTTTTGATCAGAGCAGTAAAACCTGTTGGAGTGAATTTCTCCTGCTGAAGTGGAGCTAATGTACTTTAACAGTGAAGTCAGGGAGGAAGAGGAGGAGCTGTTACTGGGGGGAGGAAGGCTTGAGACCATGTTATAACCCCTAACTGCTGGTTATTGAGCCAAGATGCTGTAAACATGGCTAAACCATCGTAGGAGCTGTGGCTCCTCTCATGAGGAATGTTCTCCAGCATTGTCCAAAATTTAGAAAAGACAAACTGCTTTACATAGAGGAGGACTATCAGTCTGCTCTTCTGAAGCAGGCGATAGCATCATACCAGGAAGGAAAGTAATCAGCAGTGAGCTTTTAGCAGCAACTGCTGCTGTTAATCAATCTGGAAAGGCGATAGGGTCATCTTTAATCTTAAGTCATCATCCTGAAAAGAGAAAGATTATCCCCAAAAGATTCAACCCAATATCAGAGCGTGAAGCTTAGAGAAATCAGCAAAAACTACATATCTGCCTCTAAAGGCCTCCGAATAACTGCTAAAGGTCATTTCTCTGAACCAGTCTGGCTCTTTTAGGGGTTAAAGGAGAAAGAGTTCTCTCTCTTTTTAAACAAGTTGCCAGGACTTTGATTAGCAAAGTTGCATCTGGAGAAAGGACAAGAGTTCATGGACTGTGTCCTCGGGACTGAAAAAATAGGTAAAGATGTTGGACCAAGATGCACCAAAACCCCAATAGGATGGTCTAAAACCCAGCAGTAAATAAAAAAAAAGAGGGACTGAGAAAAAAAAATCAGGGTGGTTCAATGGCCTAGTCAAAGTCCAGAGTTTAATCTGACTAATAAAGAAACATTAAGTAGGAGCAAATATCCTGGCATTCAGAAGATGTGTTAGTTGAAAGTAATTTCATCCTTCAGTCCTGCTGACGGCAGCATCTGCTCAAACCTGTGACGCCTCATCAGGATTCTGAGGGTCGGCGCCTCCTGAGCGGCACAGGCCTGACCTCATGCTGCGTGTTTGTTCTGCAGCAGCGCAGCAGAATGAGGTGGCTGCAGTAACAAGCAGCACACTGTAACACCACCTGCAATTAAGAAGCAGTCAGTCGGGGGCCGAAGCGGGACGCTGGCTCGTTTGTGACGGGCCCCGACTTGACAAGGATACCAGGATGTTTTAATGAGCCGGGTCAAGGGGTGAGAATAGATTTCCATAATTAGATCTTGAACAGGAACAAACCAGGATGTGCTAAACTCTGATAATAATCTTATTTTCCAACCACACAGAATCAGAGTTTAAACAGAGGATGTAGCTGCAGCTTCAGGAAGAAGTCATGTCTAAGGACCAGAGAGAGACTCCATAAAGCACCTGAAATATCCAAACCGGATTTATCAAAGTAACGCTACATGTGATAGAAACAGTTGGTTTCGTTATGGATTCAGAGTCATCCGGTTTGGTCTGAAGAAGGTTCTGGTTCTTTGCAGGGTTCTGATCTCTATCTAGTGGAACAACAGAAAAAGAAGCTTCAGATCTTACCAAGCTCATGTCTCAATTCAGGGACTTGTTAGGCTGCTGAAACCAAATTAACTATGTAATAAATGCATCCCAGACCAGCCAGCAATGTCTTGTTGTTGGCCTATTGATGTAAAGCTCAGGTTTAATCCAAAATAACCCAGGATTTATCACTATTCTACCTGATTACTGTTATAATCAGGGAGAATTCATGTGTGGATAGACCACCATTCCTGCTGCTACACATGAAACTCATGAGCTAAGGGAGGACAGAATGGTAGGAAAGGAATCTGCTGTTTGAGCTTTAATTAGATCCTAATTAACAGCTTCTCACTTCACACAAAATTGATCCAGTTTGTTTCACACATTCATAAATACCATCTTTCATAGTTTTGTCATTGTGCAGTTCTTCTCTGCACTCATTGATGTGTTAATAAGGAAAAGCTGTCAGAATCATGGCTCTAGCCGTTATGAAGTTCGGATCACATGCTGAATTGGATCAGAGAGAAGAATCTCTCACAGACATCTCTGAAAACGGGTCTGAATCAAATCTGAGGTCATGGAGGTCTTGATCCTCAGGTGGACATAATGAGCTGCAGTAACCTTCAGCCCATAGGATTTAATTAATGTTTGTCCTCCTCTGTTGGTCATCATAACCCAGCCTCCATTCATCCACTGTAGACGAAACAAACCCAGTCTGACCTGACTATCCAGAGCCAAAGTATAGAGAGAGGGTCCCATCAAAATGATTTATTTTATTTGTTGTGGATGATTAGGCCCTCTAATTAATTAGTGCCATAATTTAATTCAAATATACTTATCTACCTTCATCTACAGTCCATCCAACATACTGGACATTGTGGGGCTCTTCTCTTGGAGGTTCAGAAGGGTTTAGTCCTTCCAACAACAAATGCTGACAAGTCAGAGAGCCCAGATTGAATTACCTGGAGGCCAGAAAACATGCCAAAAAAGCATAAATCTGAGCATTAAATGAAGAAAGAAATAAAAGAAAAATAAAGAAGGCAGAATAAGGGGAGACAGCTGCTGACTGCTTTCCCTCACAAAAGTTGAACCAAATTTGTTCGTCCAGTTAAAGGAAATGTAGTCCACTGCAGACAGCTGCTGATGTTTGTACACTCACGTGAAGTTTTTAACTTGCCTAGATGTCGACCAGGCTGCTTGCAACTGTAAATATAAAGACAATAACAGAATCCCTAATGTTAGTTGTCAACATTCTTCAGTTTTAGAAAAAGCTTTTGAGTTTAATATGCTCTGGTAAAGTAACAACACAATGCCCGGCTGCCCGACATGCTCGCCCCTGCATGCATGATATTATTCACTAAACTCGGAAAATGATCAAAAATGACAACATCACTGAGTTTAGGTTCGGCCAAAATAATCTCCTTCATATATTTGTTATGAACAAAGTAAACGGAAAAAAATCTGGCAGAAGCAGAAGTTTGGAGTCATGATCACACAAGAAATCATGTTTATCCTTGTGGGGACTTTTACATTGACCTCCATTCATTTTTTTAACCCATTTCTACAGCCTAACCGTGCTGCTGACCCTAAATCTAACCTTAAAGGGTTCACACCTAGTCCTACACCTGACACCAGCCCTAAAACAGCATTTGTACCCATGGAGACCAGGCATTAGTCTCCACAAGAGCAGTTGGTCCCCACAAAGTGCTATGATTTATGGACAATGGTCCTCACAATGTAAGAAATACGTCCCAAGTCACACATACCAACACACACAGGGATTGAAGGAGAGAGACTCTCAGAGCTCCTCACAACCTGAATGCTTCAACGCTGCTACAATAAGAGCCGACAGATCTGATCCTGGATCAGTGGTTTCTAACACAGCAGGTGTATGCGTGTGTGTGTGTTTGTGTGGGTGAGTGTGAGGAAGAATCTGGGGCCAACAGAAACCAGGCCGACCACACAAACACGCATTTGATCTCAGCAGCCGACGAGCAATAAATTTTATATCAGGCTGAAAATGGAAATCCTGCTGAGCTGCTTCAGCAGCAGCTGATCTGAATACAGACGAGTGGGAGGGGGGGCTCAAAGACTGAAAAAAGAAACGGTGGGGAGAGTGGAAAAATGAATGTCCAAAATAGCACAAGTGAGAGGAGAGGTTCCTGTTGGAGGACCAACCTGTTCTTCATCTGAAGGAAAGTTCTGGATCGTTGCGAACCTTTAACCTGCTTTAGATTTTCTCACGTGTCTAGAGAAGAGGAGGGGCTTCCAACTCCGGTCTTCAAGGGACGGTGTCCTGCAGGTTTGGATGTTCTCCCAGTCCATCACTGGAATCAAATGTGTAAATCTTCTAACAATCCCATCCAGTTCTACTGCAGGACCAGATTCATCAAGACTATCATGTCTTTAACCCAGTGAAGAAACGAGGCCACGAAGTTCTGCTCTGCAAACTCAAACCTTCATTCATCCATGTCATCGTGCTGGAGAACAACTGTTTATGGACTGTTTAACTGTTTAAGATTCTTCAGCACTAAAAACCTCCTCCATTAAGGATTAAAAAATAATTATGAACCAAAATGGCTCCAGTCTGAGACCAGCTGTGGTGATACCAAACTGGATTTATTTAGAAGCATCTGTTAGACCAGAAGATCAGTGGTCTTCACACTATCTGGTTATAATAAATAATCACAAGGCCTGTGGGGTAACACTGACAGCTGTACAGAGGCACCACCAGACCCACTGTCCACCATCGGTAGGTGATGCTGGTGAGGTTTTTGTTGCCCAAAGAAAAACGACTGAGACGGATGGAGCAGCCGCCCTCCAGCTGCAGGATGAGCTTCTGCATCCTACGGCACTGTTTCTCCGGTCATCTGATCTTCTGGTCATGTTGTATCTGGTTGTGTCTTTCTTGTTCCTGTAGCCCAAAGCTGATTTGGTTTTTTCCTTTAGTTCTCCTGTTCTGTTTGTTCATAATAAGAGAACTGGTCCAGGTCCAAGTTCATCTCTGTTTAACACTAAAGCACCCTGCCAGTCTGATAGGAACCATGTGGACCCCTCCAATCCTCAGAGACCTGCTGACTCATCGTTCCCAGAACCAAAAAAGGTGAAGCAAACGTAATTTCTCAGCTCTGGAACCAACTGAAAACCCGAGATGATCAGAACCTAATTTTTCTGTTAAATCTAGAGAAAAATCAATTGTACAGCTTTGGATCAAAGAATCTGAATAATTAAGTAAAACTTCTGCTTCATGCTAAATTTTTGATATTTTTTCTCCCATCTTTCCTCTGAACCCTGCTGTGTAAACTACCCTCGCCTCGCCTACCGTCTGTCTCAGTGTCCTCTTCCAGTCTCTGCAGGGGGGACATTTCAGGTTTATGCTGACCCTCAAAGCTTTCAGCCTGAGCAGATGTTTGTGCTGCTACTCCTTCGTTTTCGGCGGCGGCGTCTCATTAGTGTTGTGTGCAGATTCTTCTCTTCACTCTGATTAAAATTAAACAGGCTTTGTTGTCCTTCCCCAGGGCCAGCGGAGCTGCTGGAAATGTAATCCCTTCTTTCTGCTCTCCAGGTTCTTGGAGGGATGTTTTCTCTCTTCATCCTTCCTCATCCTCTTCAACCTCCACCTCAGACAGTAAATATAACAAACAAGGTGGTCAAGAGTTTTGAGCCACAGGAGGAGTTATTAAAGGAACTGCTTAATAATTATCAAGCGGTGGGGAATGGCGGTGGGGTTGGACCTTAGCGGACTGGTCTGACCTAATCCACACCTGTTTACATGTTGAAATTAAATCAGCTGTCATCTGCAGAGCCAATAGGAAACACATGCAGAAATGCCGCAAACCACTGAGTTCCAGCTCAGACTTTACAGGTTAGTGATCAAAGGTCAGAGGTTATGACCCTTGACCACTCTGGCTCCTGGAAGAGTTGAAGGAGAAAGCCTCTTCTCTTTAGAAACAAGAGCTTAAGTTAGCAGAGCTGCATCTGGATGAAGGACAGGATTGATTTCCGATTACAGATATGACTAACGTAGTGACGTCTGACTGTAATGAATAGAAACATGCTGGGAGGAAACCAAACCACAGATCAGCACAAACTGCTTATACCTGCCATGAAGCACGGTGGTGGAGGAGTGATGCAATGGGCTCGCTATTAAGCCAATAGGCATCTTTAGGCTTTTAAGCCGACTATTAAAAGCATCCTGGGAGTCAATATTAGTCTATTAGTTGTCAATCTGATGCAGGTTAAACCTGGGTTGTCATCAGAACTACGACCCCAAAAAATAGCAGCTTAAAAAATGACTGAAAAGGGAAAGAATCAAAGTACTGCAGTGGTCTAGTCAAAGTCCAGCCTTCAACCTGATTAAAGTATTATGAAGACACCTTTAGAGAGACAACACTGTATTCTTGTTGTATTATCCCCCTTCTACAGAGAGTAGAGAAGAGCTTCCACAGCATCTGTTTGTGGTGTAAATGAAACGTTTCCATGAGTTCTTTATTGCATCCGGTGCTGATAACAAACAGGATGGACAGAAGCTGCTTTAGATCATAATGGAACCTGCAGTACTCTGCAGTCTTCACGGGAACAGATTTAGTCAAAGAAATAATTAATGAGTTGGCTTTTTATTGCTGACAGAAACATTAATTTAAAACTGCTGCTGCTTTAAGTTCCCCTGGAAGACAAACGACTTTTTGTTTTCTGCTTTTACCAAATGACTGCAGAGCAGGAAGAGCATTTTGTCTTTTATTGTCTGTGTTTTAGGATCTGCAGCCTGGGAGTCTGGATGGAGAAAGCGTTTATTGGTGGTTTGCACAACTAATAAAAGGCTAAGACCCGCAACTGAGTCCAGAGTCATCAGATTTTTATTGTGCACCTGCTGGGGACTCACTGGACACATCCTCACCAGCACTGAGGGTCACAGATGGACAGGGCATCTCCTGAAATGAACACTATCAGTTCTAACTGTGATGCAGTGATGCTGACCCGAAATGTCAGTCAGAGAAAACCAGGATTACTGCTCCTGTCACAGCCGTTCAGATCCGTCTGCTGTGTCAAATGCATCGGAGGACATAGAGACAAAACCACGTCTGCATCACTGTGACACCAGATCATCTGCTTTCTTTGGACACGAGCGCCGCTGCTCTCACAGGCCACACGTTCCTCACATATCGCTGATGACTCGCCATCGTCGCGGCAGCTCAAAGATTGCACCTGTGATATTCTAAACAAAAATGACATGAAATATTTGGACTTCCAAAATGGAAAAACAACAATAAATTCTTGAAGTTCCAAACATAAAGAAAATGTTTATCCCAATTAAAAGTTTTTTTTGTGATATTCTGCAATAGTTTTGCTCTTTATCTCCTTCATTATTGAGAAAGAAAAAAAAGTTCAGTTATATCGCATCCATCCATGTTCTCTATTTTTAAAGTAAGAAAAATGATTTTATCAACCCAAACTGAGGAGGACTTGGATCTATGTCTCAGGGCCAGATGTGAGTGTTCCTCTCTGCAGGGAACCACTGGAGCTCATGTATGTGGGTTAGTGGTCTCCATCCAGCCCACCACAGCTAAATTATTCATGGGCCGTATGCCTGCCGTGTGAGAGTCAGAGCTGCATGGAAACTGCTTCATGTCTCAGTGGGAAGTGGAGAGCAGCCCACACAGGAACCACTGGTCACAGAGCAGGTGGTCTGAGACGTCAGCGTTCTCAATCAGTCCTTTTCCTGTAGCAGAACTGGACATTAGCTGATTGTTAGCCCTTCTTCTGTTACTTCTTTGTTTGTTTGTTTGCTGTGTGTTCTTAACTAAAGTGTTTAAACACTAACTAATCTTTGATCTCATCTCTTTGTTGATTTTTTTCCTCACTAAAATATTTCAGATCGACAAAAATTAGGAAAAGGAAACAAATAAATCTTTTATAGATCCAAAGTGGGGAAAATGTGTCCTCAGTGTTTCATCAGTGAGCAGCTTGCAGCACATGGGGAGCGTTCTGGGGTTTTGCTCAGAGACCCAGAGTGCCAGTCTGAGGTCTAAACCGGTGATCTTGTAGTTCTATAGGATCTTAACACCTTGATGCGTTTCCAGCCTCTCGATCCGATAAGTGAATGATGACCTTTGACCTTAGCAGTGGCCCTAAGGCCCGAAGAGCTTCAGATGTTTTTCTGGATTTCTTCTCTGACCTCCTGAATGGTTTCAGTTCCTATCATAGTTCAAACCTCGCTCCCATTGTGGTTCTGATCAGAGGTGGGTAGGAACTAGTTACATTTACTCAGTTAATTTTACTTGAGTAACTTTTTGAGAAATAATTATTTTAAGGAGTAATTCACCTACATTGTACTTTTTACTTTTACTTGAGTAAAAATAAGATAAGCTATCATGTGTTAAACCGTCTGTCTACTCTACCCATCATGAGGAGCTTTACTCAATGAATAACAGGCTTGTATTAAACAAAGATACACCAGAGAGACAAAGACCTACAGTAAACGTCAAAGTGAGACTTCTGGTTTTACTCCAGCTTCTTTGTTAACTATAAATTTACATCATTTAAAAACATTAAATTAGATGCTATGATCAGTTACTCAGTACTTGAGTAGCTTTATTTCAATTACCGTTTTACTCTTACTTGAGTAAAAGTATGATGACTTAGTGCTACTTTTTGGGCTCTCCACCAACCTCTTCATTCTTATTTGGTTCCTATCTTGGTTCTAATTGTTTTTCTGTCCTAGTTCTGACTGTGTTCCTGTTGTGGCTCGTTGTTTCTGCTATTGTTCTGTTTCTGACAGCATTCCCGTCATGGTTCTGTCCCTCTTCCTGTTTATCTTTACATGATGTAGAATGTTTGAGTTAAATACTGAGGCGACAAAAAAAATTGAGAAAAGTGACTTAAATTTTGCACCTTCTTTTTGAACCCAAACTTAAAGAACATCAAGCCACTAAAATCTTTCAAACAATCCTCTTTATATTCTTTGTTTTAGAGATATAATGACCCCCCTGCTCCCTGACATCAGTGGTGGATGATGGGAAACTGGAGAAGACCCAGAGGGTAAAAGAACCAAAGGCTGGCTAACGCAGCGTCCATCTCATGTCTGCAGCTTGGTTCCTGGTCCCGTGAGTTAGAGTAGAACCAGAAATATGATCCTCTTCTCTCAGAGCTTTATTCCAACACCAGCGTGATATTAATAACGCTTCTGCACTGATGTGTTACAGATATTAACTGAGAATATTACTCCTGCTTCACATTCTCGTGCTGAAAGAGGCCTGATCGATCGCTTTAACCGTTTTAATAACTGCATGAAGCCGCAGTGATTGCTCACAATATTTATCTGCTCATTTGTACACAGTGAGAGTAAATATTAATAAACAGTGAGCGTACATATTTCATCTTGGAGTCTTCAGAGACACTGAAAACTAAAAGTAACACTTAACTTTGGATGAAGCGGCTTCTAGTTTTAATTTAAAAGCAGTGAGTTCGTAACAGGCTGCAGGTTTGATGGGAATTTTCGAGGAGCATCTGAGGAGAAGCTCAGTGTGATGCTTCACAAAAAGACTCTTTGTCTGGTTTCATTTAGAGCGAGGAATAAGAAGCATTGTGGGTAAACAGCTTCACCGCTCCAGCAGCAAGTCGGACTTCATTAATTTGATGTGTTAAAGCGGCGCTATCAGCAGACTGCTTGGAGGCAGAGCTGCTCATAAACTCCCACAGTCTTCCTGTGGATCACGCCTGTTCACATGTATGATCATCATTCCTGCAGCTGCACACATTATATGTGCATGACGGCCTCTGTTCACTCAGAACAGTCTGCGCCCTCAGCAGCACCTTCAAGATGGAGAAGCTTTAACAGCTGTTAGGAAGCCCTCTGATCCGAGATCAGCAGGAAACAGCAAAGCTCACCACACAACAAGGCTGATAAAAGGGAAAAGGAAGCCGTTTTAACAGAGCTTATTAATAAGGAAACACCGTTGCATGAGCAAAAACATGAGGCCCGGTAACATGTTCTGTGACCTTCAAGCCGAACGGGCTGCCAAACCCAGCAGTTTAATGAACAGAAAAACATCACATTAAATCACCTGGAGACACAGTGTTAACATCACATGTCCAGACTTGAACTTGCTGATCTATTCCTCCCTCTGTGAAAACCTGTGATAAAACCATAAAAATAAAGTCGTTATTAATGTTCAAACTGTGTGTGGAGTAGAACCAGTTCCAGACTTTCGATCCCTGCAGACTCAAACCAAAGGAGGAACAGCAGAAAAATATTCTGCTTTTCTTTGACCTTTAAATAAAACTTTAAAACACAAGTCTATTTTATTAAATCAAAGTCCTGCAAGTCACTGTATGTAGAATCATTTTACTTCAAGTTTCAGAAGTTCCTATATTTTCTAAAAAATATGAAATGAAACAACTAATGAATGGGAGCATTTATAATGGAGATTTTCTGCAGAAAACACGATGAGAAGGAAACAGAAGTAAAAATATGACCCAGACCAGCAGAGAGGAAAAGCTTCAGGGCGATCAGATGTAGATGACCCATGTGAGCTGAGCTCCTGTCCTTGACTTTAAGCTTCAGTCGCTCCATCCAGGAGTGTCAGAACCTTCTGGTGTGCTCACATTCTCTACAAAAGTCCAAACTCCTGTAAATGATGGTTCCCCTGAGGTTCAGAGGTCCAAACATTCCTGTCATTAACTTTGTTTAATTACCAGTTCTGCATCCTGGGAGAGAGCTCTGCTCCAATATTATTGAAAGCAAAAATCAAATTTCTAAAAATGGATCTTCTTAAACAAAAAACAGGCTTTCAGAGTCATTTATAATGTGTATGCAAAAGTTTAATCAATGCTTCTAATTTTGAAGTTTTTCAGATTTTTTTCAGAAAATCTTTTTTTTACATTTCTTTCATATCTTATTTTTTCACATTTTCTTTTCCAGATTTTATTCAATTCAATTTTTGTTAGGAGAGACAGACTTCTAAAAATTCCTAATCCCCTTTTACACGCTGCATTCTCTACACATCAGTTGTGGGGTTTCCTCTGAAGGCTAGAGAAAGGATGGATTTCTATTGCTCTGTGTGCGGATAAGTTCGATCTCTTCTATTGGTCGGCTTAGACAGGAAATAAAGAAGCATTTTTTTCGTCATCTTTATTGCTCGACACTAATCTTAACAGGATTAAAAAGCAATTGGTAAAGGTCATTTTCAAAAAGAAGCTTTTAGAAAAAGCAGGCAGTAAAAATATTGACTGAGTTTTGTTATGAATTATTATCAAAACTTGTTTTTTGATTAAGGAAGTTTTTACATTTTTTTTTCAGGTTATTTTTTTTTTTATTCCTCCTTTAAAATGTGTTTAATTTCTGTCATCAATACGGGAACAAAATTCCCCCCAGAGGGAACCAGAACCAGGAGGGATCCAGCTGACTGTTATTTAACAGAAACTCCAGAGCCAGACTGCCTCCTCTCAGCAGCGTCTCCTAATCAGCTCTCCTCCCCTCTGCTCTGGATGCAGAGCTCATCCTTCTGCCAGATGGAGCTGCAGAATATTTCATCACTGCTAATATCAGCTAAAGATCCAAACACAACCAGGACTCCGACACATGGCAGCTGTGGCAGGACCCGTGTAGAGAGGAAGTTCCCCAGTTTGTTTTATTCACGTTTCATTGGCTGAAGTCAGAGAGCAGGGAAGAACCAGCAGAACAGAACCTCCTTCTTTTTAACTCAGGGTTTCCCGCAGCTTCTCCAGGTACACCTGAGGTCATTCTTCAGCTCATGGGAACTGGGACCATCTCAGAACGAATGCTTCTGATTTGCTTCATTTAAAGCATTTTTCTCTCTCAGGATTAAGTAATAAATGTTTCATACTTTCACCTCTTGCTGTTTCCCTAAACTATCCTGCTTTGGTTTCTTCAGTTTTTATTCCATATTCTTCTCCTGAACATTGAGGACCTTCCAGGGAAGTTGGGCCCGAGTTCTTGTTATTTATCACGTGATTTATTTTGCAGTGATGTTTCAGCATTTGTTAATCAATTTCGAACACGTGGCTAGGCTCTTGTTCTGTCAATGAAACGATTTGAGTTACACAGCAGAGTTTGATTTCTTCACTGATTCTGAATGAAGCTCATTATCAGATGCAGACCAACATAAATCAGGTGGAGTTGCGTGTCTCTCCCAGCTCCAATCTGAAACTAGTGAACCAGGAGAGCTGCAGCTAAATTACCCCACCGTTCTGCACGGAGCTGTCATTAGTGCTTTCTCTACGTTCCTCCAGGAAAAATTCTGCTGCTGTGCATTTCTTAATAATCCAAACAAGGAGCTGCTCAACACCAGCAGCAGTTGAACGGAGAGACAGATGGGCTGCTGCAGAAAAGTACCCACTTCTGCTGCTACGTGCAAAGAGACAACAGGATCTGGGCATGTATTGACTCTCCTTACCTCCTTACCACAGACCAGTAGAGATGAAAGACACCTAAAAGCTCCACCTAAAAGATGCCTGAGCGTCTTTTCAGGGATCAAACCTGCAGCCTTCACTCAACTCAAGAAACCAGAATCTGCGTACATTAACTTCAAGCTTTATCATAACTCATATGGAAAAGATCTGATAAAACCCCATAAAGCAGGGATAATTTTGGAAAAACCTCATCCAGCTTTGCATGCAGAGATGAAGCCTGGTGTTTACTTTGTCCAGAGAGGAGTAAGTGTCTATGAGGCCAACATGAATCAGTTCTCCAGAACAGTTCTTCAGCTCTGTGATGGTAGAGGTTGGGTCCTGGTATCAGCTCCTTTTCTGTAACAAACTATTGAAGTGGAAGAGTCCAGCAGAAAGTTTGGTGCAACATCTCCTGTCCTGTGGAAGGCATCTTCTTAAGGAACCTCGTATATCACCAAAGCAATGGAAAACAACTTTCTGAAGTTCTGGTTGAGGAACTGGAAGCTACAGCTGCTGGAGTGGCCTTTCACCAACAGCATTGTTGGTAATACCTTACAAATGTAAATAAAGAGGAGAATAAAACAGTTTTTCTTTGTCATTGTTTTATATGAGGAGAAAAGATGGTTTTAAAATAATAGAAGAAGAGGAAGAATGCTTTGAAGTAGCTATACTTCCACTAATTTGAATGTCACCAAAATGAACAAAAACCTCACAGTAAGATGCATTTGGCAGGTGAGGGAACAGTCTGCGGCTAACAGTTGCACAAGTAACCTCAAGACATACCTGGGGTGAGAGCACAGCAGCCTTAAGCTAGAGGCTAAACGACCTGTTACTAGCAAGAAGTCGGAAGATGATGTCTGAGCCAGACCAGAGGGGAAGATGTTTGACCTCCGAGAAGTGGCTGAGGATATGGTGGACGATCCCCTACCTTTTTCTACAGATGAGTCACCCAGAGTTTCAAAAGCTTGTCAGACCAAGTGACAAAGCAACACTCTCTAATGAGGTAGTCCTGTTGTTATAAAAACATTTCCACAGATAGTTCATTTAACAATAACAGAATTAACTATCATGTTGTATTTTCATAGAAATGTGACTTTTTGTTTTAACACATCTTACTGTTCTTTTATTTTAAACAAGAAACATCATCAAATCTACATAACTAGATTGCAACTCACTTGTCAAACCACCAAAACAAATTAGTTTTTAATGTTTTCAGATCTGTAGAAGTGATTATTTTTTGGAATCAATGAAAAAAAGAACCTTATAATTGAACCTCTGGTTGTATTTGAAAATTCCAATAACAAGAAAGTTTTCTAAAAATTCTTAGCATTTTAAAACATAGAAAGAAAGTGCAGAGTGACTTTGGTTGGTAACAAGTTACAGCCATGTGCTGATGTGCCACTGAGCAAGACATACTAAACTGGATGTAACTGAGAGGTCATCACGACTTAAATTACATCAAATTATATGGTAATAATTATAGATTTTTAAATTTCCCACTCAGTGACCAACTTTAATGTTGCTTTCTTTACATTTCTCTCAGGTTTCTGGAACGTTGACCGAATCTTATCAGAAACAGGCTTGAACTGATTTAACTCTGTTTTTACTGCACAAAGAATCAGGTTGAGATCTCTGAAACATTTTCAAAACATTGTTCCTTCTGCTACCTGTTTGTTCTTCAATAGAAACATCAGGGAGAAAAGCCTGAGGTGACCTCTGAACCTCGGCTCTCTGCCTTAACAAACATGTCTGCTGTTGACCTCCACCTCTCCTCAGGTGTGAACACAAAAACAGGAAACAAGCAGCAGCCAGAGCTGGCACTCAGCGCGTGTTGGCGCTTTGTACCAGGAGCTCAATTATGCAGCTCTCAGAGGATTCTGTCCTCCTGTCAGACTGGATTTATCATCTCCTCCTCAGAAGTACATCCAAACCTGAGAATCTAGTAATCACTCCCTCTAACCCAAGCTGTCTGCAACATGTGAACAACTTAGGGTGCAGATCGTTCTATCAGACCCTGGGGAGGTTCCTCTGCTCCTCTGCCTCATGTTCTACAGACAGCAGGACTCTTATTTCCCACAGTGACACGGTTAATAACTGCTTTCTGACAAACCACAATTAACTAATAGGAAGCTGACAGCCTGCTATGCCTGTGTTATCTTATCATAGCTGTCTGTGCGAGATTTAGAGGAGGACACAGGGAAAGGAGTTAATACTCGTGTGAAATCTTCACACTGACGAAGAAGCTCCAGAAATAAGCCCTTCTATCCTCTCATTTCATATAATTTATAGTTATGAGTTTTTACAAATTAGCGTTAATCTAAACCTAGATGTTGGCAATATCATCTATTGTAGAAAGAATTTTGCCTCATGACTGGAATAAAAATGCTCTAGTTTCATCTGGTAGAATTAACCTAGAGATGGCAGCAGGGTGTGATTACATCCATGGATGTATGTTTGAAGCTCTACTGCAGGGAACAGTAGATATTATCAGAGCTCCCCCTCATACAAGAAGTTATTACCCAGAAGACTCACAAACTCTGCAATCATTGCAGAGGTTGTGAGTTATCCTTCTCCAGGAGCATTGATCTGTCCTAAATGACTGCTGCCCTCCTGACCTCCATATTAATGAAATTATCTAATTTAACTCTACATCACAGCCTGCCGGTAAAGTTCAATCTATGGCAGAACCCATATAGCCCAAACAAAGGATACAAATCAGCTTACGGTTCTCCCTTATACAGACAATGAAGAGAACTGCGCTGCAACCATTGACACTGACTTTAGCTTGGTGTACCTACTTGAATTTGAAAATGTATTTTCAAATCCTATTTCTAAATTGAAATGTAAAAAATCAAAATTCATAAAACTAAATCTAAATACCTTTCCTAATCGCACAAAAAGGGTTCGTCCTCTTTCTGATCCAAACATAACCCAACTGGAAGCATGAGGCTGTGAATCCATTGACCACAGTGGAGCTTTTAGCTCCAACATTTCATGCTGCAAGGAATCCTGCATGCTCTGCTCAGATGGTGTTAAGTTAAAGGAGTGAAACAAACCATGATTGTCTCTCTGAAGCCACCAGTGATGCAACAGATGGAGGCTGGGCTTCATTAGGATGCTACTGCATCACCTTCTTGGCCAGCCAAGATTCATAATCCATCCCTAAAACCCACAGTCATTGAATCATCCAAAGTCCAGAACTGCTTCTCTTCAGCACACTTTATCTCCTACTGGTTGTTCTGGACTTTCAGCCCCATCAGAGCTGCTCCTTAAACTTTGATTCCTGTTTCCACCAGCCTGTCTTTCTTTTTTCTGCTATGTTTTTTGGAGTTTTCTGTTCTGTCTTTTAGTTTAGTTTCCCTGCGGCTTTCAGGAACAGCCAAGGCGGTTCACCTCTCATTGAAGGATTTTTATCATTCTGTTTTTGTTCCAGCTGACACATCTGTTGTTGGGTCTCCTGTTATTCTCTGCCAATCAGCTGCAGCAGCTCGTTAAGGATCTCTTTGAAACAGCCATTCACTTGTAGACTGATTTCATAAGTATCCATCACAAGCACTTTCTCTCTTCTGATAATAACTGCCGTTATGATGACTACATTTTCTTTAAATGGCTGAGGTCCTATATGTCTAACAGTCCAATCGGGAGCAATGGTTTCTGTTCATGATGAGCTGCTGTCAGCATGTTTGTTCTGTTTAATTGGACTCTTGTTTCCGTTGTCTGCTTCATTCTCATTGCTTCTTCTGACCTGTGTCTGAAAATGATACCCTCTTACCAACTGGTTCTGTAAATAGAGAACTGCACAGTTTTTGCACTAACATTAAAACAGTTTATAACAACATATGTAAACTATATCAAACTCATGCCGACACTTCTAATGAGATGCTGCCACATTAATTGACATATATTGTACTCTATGCAATTACAATAAAGCTCCACCTTAAATCTGGAGTGTTTTTTTGAGTTCTGTGAGACTTGTGAGGCGTTCAAGGACGGGATCTGTGACTAACCCTAAAGCTAAAGACAAAGAATGTTTGTAAAGAGAGCTGTGAAGACCTGCTGCAGACATGCTTGTTTCCGTTGTGCGAAAAGTTGCAGGAGGAGAAAAACGGTGTGATGCAGCCATTAAAACATCTCAGCTGATTTAAAGCTGACTTCCTCCGAGCATCATCAGGACGTAGAACCACACACAGACTCATTACGAGTCCTGCTCCAGGCGTCCTGACATCACTGCTGGTTCACAACTCATTAATGCCTGGGAAATAAATCAAACTGTCCAACAGGCTAATAAATCCATAAGAAACAAGCAAACAGGCTCATGAACAGGCAAATAAATCCTTTAAAAACTCTTGCACATGGAGTTTCTGCCAAATTCACATCTAGTTAACACAAGGTCTGCCTGCCTTGCTGAGTGGCACAGATGACAGGGATCAGTTTGAGAATTTGATCACCTTTCCTCATTAAGATCCCAAAACAAGGTGTGTGAGTTTCTGTGATCATTGAGTCTCTGCAGGGAAGAGAGGGAATAATAAAACTCCACTAGAACAAATAAAAACCTCCCCTTAAATACCTGGAGCCTTGATTGTGTTCAGTTCTGCCGTATAGGTGAGGATGTTTAAATGCTGGTGGAGTGACTCTCCCAGATAATCTAAATTTGCAGCTCCTGTCCAATTAAAGGACAATTTGTCTATTTTCAATCCTGCTGCAGCTTCTTTAATGTGTCTGATGTGACTCTGTGCTGCCAACATTCAACAGGAAAACAGCCAAAGAAAGTATCTGAAGTTTTTATTGCTTTGGATTCATAAACCCATAAACAGTTTATAAAAGGAGATGTGTAAGTGGCAGCGCCAGCAGTTCGTTTCCATGGTAACATGAAGACGCTGTTTGCCATTAGATACTAACTGCTGTGTTCTAACAACCACAAGCAGAGGAGAAAACAGCTGAATAAATCCTCTGAAGGATGACAAGACTGACTTGGACGTCTTCCTGAATAGAAAATCCTTCATCTCAGACCAAACTTCACAATCAGCTCCATACCAGCTGGATATAGGGGACGTTTCAATAAAGTAAAATTAAAAATGTTCATGCAAGATTTACACCTTTAGCTGGAAAATCTTTACTTGATGAAAAACTGTATCAAGCTTGATAAGATTTTTCTCCAAATCAAAACACAAATTTAATTCAACTTATTTGTACATTTTTGAAAATCAGAAAGTTTAGGAATATAAAACTTAAAATTATATTTATTTTTTATTTGGATCCTCATTAGCTCCCACAAAACTACTGCTAGTATTCTTGGGCTCAAGGAAAACATTTTAAATTACAGCATATCAGTCGCATCAAAATACACATAAACTTACAACTCTTAAACCACATTAAGATGAAATAAAATAGACTCCAAATCTTCTGCATTATTTAGTTCATTCCATGCATTTACACCTCTGTATAAAACATTGCTCATCAAGCAGTTAGTATAGACTATGGAACAACCAGAGAACCTGAGCTCACTTTAAAAGAAAAGTCAAAATTAAAAAGTAGCAACAGTCATAAAAATGTATGAAGATGACAAAGTTAAAGAGGACGAAGATGAGAAAGTAAAATTATTGTCATCTAGATCAAAAACAAGTCTTGAAAATCAGAAACAAATGGTAGAAATACTTACGAATGAATAAAACAACACAAAAATATAAAAACGAATTAATAAAATGCATTTGAAAGCCGGTTAGAATTAACTCTAAGCTCTGAGAGCAGGTTGGTCATTAGCTCTGACCCTACGGCAGAAAGATCAGCTTCCAGCAGGAAGGCAGCTGGGACCCGAGAAGAGGAGCCTGGAGACTGAGACCTGTGCACGGGAAGTGAAGGGTTCTTATGGGATGATTTGCAATAATGAGCTGTATTATGTAAGATGGAGTCAGGCCGTTATGGGCTTCATAAGTAAGCAGTAGAGCTTTGACCTGAATCGTGAGATGAAGTAAGGAAAAGCAAACAGAGGAAATGGGATTTCTCAATGGTGAACCTGTCAGAGCTCTGCTGCTGCATGTTGGATTAACGGTGTTTATAATGAGCTGTTTGGGCTCCCAGATACAACAGCACTTCTTTATCCAGTCTACTAGTGGGGAAAGCAGGCGTGAACTTCCCTGGATTGTTTCAGGAAACACAAAGGTGGATGGATGGATATCATGATTTAGATGCTGATTAAATTATTGTTAGAAATAATTTTCTAAATAAAATAAATAGCAAGCGATCTGAATTTTAAAACCGAATGAATTAATTATGAGGAGAACCTCAAGGATCAGTTCTTGCTCCATTGTTATTCACCTTGTTAACAATAAATGCATTAATTTTCATGATTAACCTGCCAGCATCTAACTTGTCGCATTCATCCTAAGTTTGAAGGTAAATTCATTTGAAGTTTCTCATACTCCGCAGGGTTAGAACAGTGGACTTCAAACGCAAGACACGGCTGCAGGATAGTCATCATCATTGTCATTATCATAACATCAGTGTAACACTGAGACCGACCATCTGCTGCAGAGGAGCCTATTTCAAGCAGAAGAAGCACTTTAATTATCCCTGAAAGAAGATGCCAACAAACATGACACAATCCATCACCTGGCTGCAACACGCTGCCCACATTTCACCTACAATATGTGTCAACAATCAGAACTAGATCAACCTTCAGGTACATAAATATTTCTAATGAACACCTCAGACTTCAATATCCCATACATGGTCTGCCTCTGCAGTACTGATGAATTACAGTCACTGAGTGCAGCCGTCACAAACAGGGTTCTGCTGCTTTAACGAAGCAGGATGCAGCGTTTCTGCAGAACATGAAACATCCACACTTTGGTAACATCAGCTGTCTCCCAGAGGGTGTTATTAAAAATCTCTTCACTAAATCCTCTAAATAAAAGTTTTTAAACCCTGATAAAGTTAGTTTACTCAATTATTTTATCAATTTTACAACATAATGCAAGTTTGAATGTGTTTCCATCTGTCCAGAACAATCCACAGCTCTAGAGGGACACTATGAGTATTCAGGTAGATAGAGGTCTGCTGCTCGGCTCAGAGAACATTGTTTATTCCACAGCAAGATGCACCTGATTCTCAGCTCCTACAGAAACTGTGAGTCTAAACAGGTAGAGATGTTATTAGTAGATCAGGGGATCACTTGGAAAGGAAGCTTCATGTTCAGGCTGAGGATGGCTGGATGGAAGCTGTGGATGTGTTTTCTACTGAAGAAAAACAGACACATCACCGTGGCTGCTTGAGTCTGACCTTCTGGAGCTGGTGCTGCCAAGCTGCTGGAGGGAGAATATGAAGGTGCAACAATGAGGTTAAAGATGCAATCAAAGAAACAATAGATGTCTTTTTATGTCTTCTACCTTCTTTCTGTTATTTTACATATTCCCAGTTTAACTTTAATCCAACAAAATGTTGCCTAGAAGGAAGATGCGTCAGCAGAACCTCTGGGCTAAATTATTCCATCACTTTCTGGTCTATGACTCCATTATCTCCACTGTAGTTTCTATTATTTAAGTCATTTTGATCTTACTTTCAGACTTGGTTTCATTGGTTCTTTTGGACCTAATGTTGAGGCTAGTTAAACAGAACCAGGACTCTTGCACAGGTGGGGAAAGACAGTTTCAGGTGAGATAAACACACACAGAGAATCCTCATTAAGGCTCCAGCAGGAGAAGCAAGACCTAGCTTTCTGGTTTTTGATTTTAATGAGCAGAAGAAGAGAGACAAGCAGTTAGGATGAAGTGTGATGCTGTCAGTATGATGATGGTGATGATGATAAATGATGATGAGCTGCTGTCATAGAAATTCGTGTCTGTGTTCGTGTTCGAAACTGTTGACAAGCAGATTTTTTCAGTTTCTGCAGAGAGGTGGAGATGGAAAATTATACTTAAAAGAGAACATTAAAATAAATAAGTATTCAGTACAAATAAGTTTTTAATGAGATCTTTTGTTCACAAAATATGGACAAAAAGATAAACAGTAAATAAATGATCAGAGAAATAAATAAATCCTCCTGATTTTCTGTCATTTTTTCCCGCAGCAGTCTGGTTTATTCATGAGGTCTATGTTAATACG
The DNA here is from genome assembly GCA_034780135.1 of Jordanella pulchra. Lineage (NCBI taxonomy): Eukaryota > Metazoa > Chordata > Actinopteri > Cyprinodontiformes > Cyprinodontidae > Jordanella > Jordanella pulchra. Next base: position 28,137 of record JAUZNJ010031081.1, on the reverse strand, counting down.
CTCTACTCTCAGAGCCTCCTCTGTTTACTGACTGCAGTCTCCACGATGCAGGGGCGCTGTTTCACACCTTAGGAGCCATAAAACCTCCCAGGATAGAAGGAGGAACCACCAAACATCTGTGAGGGCTGCAGATCTTCCAAAGACAGGACGTTCTGATTCAGCTCTCCTGATGGACTCTTGCAGATCTTCAAGTTTCGGCTTTTCTCAGACAGAAGGGCAGGAATTCTCCTCATCTTCTGATCTGTCATCTATGGAGACCACCTCTATGTAATTTAGCAAACAATAAGAGAAGATAACTTATTAGGAGAAACTTATCTTAGAAGCAGGGGCAAAACGGCAGTGCCAAACAAAAAGACCACCCAAAAGGACAGTAACCTTGAATAAATATATCAAAGCAATACAATATATAAAACAAATACAAAAAAGCAAAGTGTCAGATTGACAGTACATCCCCATAACCTTTTCCATTCACATACAATACATCCTCTAGATATTACGTTTGGTCATCGGTTGGACGTTCCTGTTACTCTGTCCAGATCCTGCTAGTCTGCCATTTAGCAGGTTGATGGAGAGTGGTACAAATGAATGCTTCAGAAGGTTATATTTGCACATGGGAACCCCGAGCCTTCTCCAACAGTTCATAAGAAGATATTCTGATGCGAGCACATGTGACCCATCAGACAAATGAAGGATTCTGAACTAAATTATACCATGTCAGGCTATATGCCGATGGGAGGAAAGACATCCCTCTCCTCCTCCTCCTGATGAAGCACCACAGACGATTCATTTCCTTTTATCTCTTTTGTTTACGTTTGAAAATCATTTTTAATGCATAGATAATTTTTTTTAGATTTGGATCTTGTTATGTTTCTCTAGCAGAAAAGCTCCACCATCTTCCAAAGACCATTATTGTATCATTATTTGTAAGATGCTCCATTTGTTCTCCCCTATCTTCAGATCTTGATAAAATGAAGTAATGAAACTTGTTGTGTCACCTTGTTAAGTGGCAAAGACTAAGCCTTAGAGTCTTAGAACGCAGCACTTGGCTTCAAGGCCGAGAACGATTAGTTTCTACTTTCAGCTACTTTAGGTCACCAAAGGACATGTAAAACAAAAGCAAATATAGACAGTGATGAAACGGAGACCCCACAGAAGGTCTGATTCTTGTGGAAGCACGGGCAGGCCCCCGAGCAGATCTGGAGTCTACAGTACTGTAGACCGGACTGAAACAGTGGAGAAGTAGGTAAAGTCACAAGATAAAATGACACGTTCTTGATGCAGAACTCTTGATAAAATGAGATCCTAGGCCAGAAAGGACAGGATCAGGGCTGTTGGTGGCATACAGGGTTAGTTGTTAAAAAAAGTATTTGAGGGAAATCCTTTCAGCAGAGGACGAGATAGAACGTTCTGCATAAATAACTCGGTTGTTTGTCGTTCTATTTCATCTGGTTTGCTACTGGTTTTCCATTCTTAGCTAAGTCAGACTTTGGGGAAAAATCTTTTTTATGTTTTATAAATATTGTACAAGCTGCCAACAGCCGGGCCTCATGGTGAAGCTACAGGTGATCCAGATTCAGTATCATTTATCCTCCGAGGAGAAAGTTACAGAGCATGTTGGAATATTAAATTCAGAAGCAAACACTGCTGGTAGAAACTGTTAAAGAAGCAGAGTAATGAGGAGGAATAACAGGCTGGAGTTATAATGACATCACAGGATAATCCATGAATAAAACAAATATGAGTGCAGTGACTCAAAGAAATAATGAAATCATTAATTTGAGCACGCAGCCAAGGCTCCGTCACAATTGATTGTTCTGCAGATCTGCGGGGAGGTTCTAAAGGAACAATGAATGTGGAGGAGCCTTTTCACTCTTCTGCATTCATAATGAATAACTGCCTGAGAAGAGATGCAAATGACGGAAACTGTTCTTCGGTTCATCACTGTTTTCAGCTTATAGCAGTTTGTTTTTCCTGGACGTCACGCCGCTGGAGTCTTTGTGCTGATCCTGTCCTCTACAGAAGAGTTCATGGAGGCTCAACAGAGAAGGGTGCATTCAATAAAGAAGTCAAAAGTGGAGCAGTTCTGCACCTTGGGCAAAAGAGATACGGAGAATCAGTCAAGCAATGTGAGCCATAGTGACAGAGAGAGAGTGCCATGCTGGCTGCTTTTCTCGCACTGATTGGGAATCCAGGCGCTTTTCTACAGCTTCTGCTGCCGGTGAGGCCAGAGGAGCCTTCAGAGTGAAGCACCTCTGCCAACAATGCCGATGAAAGCCTCTGAAACAACATCCTGGACAGTTTCTTTAGAGGAAGATATAACAAGAGATCAGACGTTTGCATCAAATGTTCTTCAGGATTGAATGAGGATCCCACAGAGAAAGTCTTTGATCGGGTCGGAACACAGTCTGAAACCGGAGAGATGCGGTTCATTTAACTGACGGCTTTTAGATTATTCCCAGAGTGGGTTTGCTCCTTCGTAAGATGCTGATGATAGTTTAGAAATAAAGCAAAATTACAACCTCGCCTCAAGGCCGCTGCTTGTTAGAGATGAAGACCCTGACAAGATCTATATCATCTCCTTGACCCGTTAAAACATGGCGGTTTATAGAAAACATGAATAAAGTTCTGCTCTATGTTAGTCTAGCAGTTAGCAATAGAGAGAGGTTTTCTATTACTTTCCACCTATGGTTCACCCACCCTCACCATGATCTTCACTTTACCAGGCAGATGTAACAACAAACCAAACCAAGCTCAGTCCCTCATGGTTCCACCACCCTCCGCACTGGATCCTGTAAAATATCAACCAGATTGGATCAACTTTAACCAGCAACTGGACATTTTTTTAATCCTATGCTGTAAAACATCTGCTGCAGTCTAAAGAAAACATTTCCCCATGTAGCTGTGTGCATTTAGTTATTTCTCAAAGTGACTCCTCCCACCTGTGAATGTTAATATGATTAGAATAAATCCAAATTGTAGTCAGCTATTTAATTTTTTAATTAATTTTAATTTTAAATTGTATATTTCAAAGTAACTAAATTACTTTGTTTGTAATGAAATTGCAAAACATAAATGCAGATAACTAATTTCTCCTCATCCTCGTTGAATAATGTTTTAACATTAAGAAGAGTAAGGAAAGTAATATAAATTAATAACAGTAAGAAAAGACGTGAAAAAAGGAGTGAAATGGTCTAAATGTGGAGGATATTCTATATAACTGGTCCTGGTATGGCTGCACAAACAAGATCCTACTGAAAGCAGACCACGAAGTGCTAAAAGAAAACTTCATAAACCCTACGATGTCAATGTGGGATCCCACATTCCTCTTACTGGTAAAAATAAACTTCACATATGGCCAATCAGAGAAGGCAGAAGCTTTCATCAGACTGAAGTTCATCAGGGAAACCAGAGACTGTAGGTCTGTAGGTCAAGCTATTTCCATGTAGTCAAGAATTCACTATGATTTAAATGACAGGAGACGAAGGAGTAAAGTCAGTCCTGGTGAGCTGTCTATCACATGCAGTCTCACACTCAGCTCGTCAAATATTGATGCTTGGTATAACCCCTGCACGTCAGGTAATGACGCAACGGGGATACTCCTCACAATCATTTATTGACTCACAGGGTGCATGAGAGGTTATAGCTGGAAGTTGCAAAATATGTTACATGAACTGAATAAAACTAACAATAACCAATCCTTCAACAAAACCATAACCTCTAAACCTAAACAAACACTTATGTACATAGATTTATACAATGCTAAAGCTACCAGCAACAACTATTCAGGCTAAAATCTTCATTGCAGGTCATTTGCGTGTTATGTGACACAACGTCCACAACCCTGCTTGTCAATATCTGATGAGAGGAGTACCCACCCTTAAATATTGATGCACAGGGGGCTTAACCAAGCATTAATATTTCATGAGTTGAAGGTGAGACTCGTTGCAGGAGGAAGATGTGAGACAACCTGTAAAAAAGATTCATGCTAAACTAGAACTGGGCCCTGGAACATGAAAGTCACTCAAAACAGATCAAAGACTAACTGAAAAGTCTTGGGTCTAGTCAAAGCCCAGATCTCCCAGCTAAAGTAAGAGGCCAGCTGGACCTTCCTTAATACAGTGTCAAAGATGGAACAGGATAAAGAAAGTGTTTTATTGATCCGATCTTACCTAATGGTGAACGTTGGCTGATAGGCTGCCTGAACATCTTCCTAACTCAGTAACAGTTTAACTGAAGGAGTAAACCAGGACTACTTCTATGCAAATCACTTAGTTTCCCACATCTGTTATTTATTATTTGTCCATGTCCCACAGTGGACTGAAAGGAGAAGGAACACTGCTCTGCACTCCACACCACCACGAGTGACTTTACTCTGCGTCCTGTGAAAGAATTTAAACTTAAGGATAACATGATGGCAGATTTCAGGCATTTTGATTTGTGGCCTGTGGAATATGATGATCCCAGAAATCAACTCAGTCCTCCTGGGATTATATGATGTCTCAGTATTCATCATGTCTTATGGTGTGTCCTGTTGTAGTTAAAATACATCTAACTACATTTGTATACATTTTTATCCTATTAATGTAAAACATAAAGAGAAGGAAAGCTCACATTAGAAATGACGAAGCCAGTTCTATATCTATTGCAGAAACGTGAGGCTACAAAGTTCTCATGTATGTTTTGAGCTGATCTGAAGGACATGAAACCTTGATGTAGAGGCCTTGTTTCCCAGATGGAAAACTTTGTGGAAGAGCTGACGCATCAGTATCTTTGGAGTGTCCTTGGAAACTTCTAGATTTCTGGTTTGTTCAGGAACTTTCATTAATCCGCTGCCTCGCTGCCTCCACCACCTTGCAGAGCAGCAGGTCAAACGTGACGAGGAGCAGGATCTGAGACGACCTTGATTCTCCACCTGACCGAGGTGGAAACGCATCAATCATCCCTCCTCACAGGAAACGCGGCTCTACCCGGAGAGGGCGGGGGGTTAAAGGTCTGGCTGGTTCTGCCCAGAGGTCTGGATGTGTCCAGAGGTCAGACATGCCTGCAGGATGATTTTGTTGGGTTGTCCGCTCTGTCTCTCCATCTACTTTGTTCCAGCTCTGTTCGTGTGACTGAAGTAGAGCCTGGTTTTACATCCAGCTCAGAGCCTTCAGCATCACAGCTAATATCTCACTGTTTTTTTGTCTCTGTCAAACTGTTATGCTGACCTGTAATTAACAGGCACTTCATGCAGCGGTATCCATGGCAACCGGCGTCATTGAGTCCTCCAGCACAGAAGAAGAGTGTGAACACAGCAGTGACCTGTTTGTACTGAGAGTTATCTGGAGACATTAATAAACACTGCTGTGAATCTGCTGCCATTATCTGTTTTCACTTTAGTCCCCTCTCTGATTCATTTAACTGAATATTCATCAGATGATACACTGAGACACTTTAGCGTAATAATAACTCATGTCTGTCTGTCTGAGGACAGATGATGAATTTCCATAATCAGCTGGAAAAGCGTCAGGATTCTCCTCTCCTGCCGCTGAGTGAGGCTGAGCTGGGATGGAGCTGCGTTTTAAGTTTAGGCTCATAGCGAGATGATTCATCATGAGTCATAGAGATACTCACTCAGGCTGAAAGCTCAGCCAATAAAAAAATCTTAAGCCAATCAGCTGCAGCGTTTCAGGAAAATGGTAGCGTTGTCAACAAATAGTTGTATCAAGCTGATGTTGCTCCAACAGACATAACCTGTTGCTTCTTTTATTAATTGCTGTCGAAACACCTTCACTTCTTCTGCTCCAAACTCACACAGACAAAGGGGACCCCCACCAGCAGCCTGACTATTAGACCCTTAGGAAGGAGAGGGACAGGACAAACTTCCTAAAGGGTCGTAATGCTGCAAGCTGGCCCTCTTCTGTAAGAGCTCCAGCAGGACCCTAAACCTGCAGCCATTCGAGCTAACCTTGGCTGCAGTCAGTGCTGCTGCCTGATCTATCAGCTTCTTGTGCACAGACAAACTGAAGGAATTTTTCCACTCTCAATGATTTAATGCAATAAATGTAAAAATGTGCAAAGAAGTCCTTTATTCCAGTAGCCTACATTAGTTCACTTGAATTCTTGGTTTCAACCTGTTTTAGTTCTAACCACTGAATACAGCAGAAACATGTTTGTATAGAACATATGTACATGTAAAGTTAAAGTTATGATGGGGCTAAAACATGGAGGTATTGAATAACGAGTTTGTGGTTGGCTGTTATTTTTTTTAATCTGCTCTTATTTTGAAAGAACCCGCTGCTTTTCTGTTGGAGTTTCTAAGCCAGTTTGTGGGGTTTGGTGCCTCTGAAAGTAACTGACAGCACTGAACTCTCATAAATCAACCAGTCTCCCTCTGTGTTTTAAATCTGATGCAGACCACTTTAGACCAGCAGACGGAGAACTCATAGATCCTTGTAGATCACCTCTAGATTAAATCCCTCTTCAGAGAACCATAAATACGTCTGACCAGGTGTCATGTAGCTCTGGTGTTAGACGGAAGCACAGACTGCCATAAACCAACGCTCTGGGTCACACGGCTCATTCAACGACACATCCGAAGAGCAATTATACGCACTAAGTGCTACATACTGACCTGAGCAATCATTTAATATATCTCACATTAAGCTAATACGTAGTTTAAAGTTATGAAGTGTTGCTTCAACACTTTTTACCCTATAAATCAATAAACAAAGCTTATTCCAACAAAGTTGTCATTGAATTAATGTAACAGTTCCGTTATTTATGAAGTTCAGGTTCTGTTAAGTAAAACAAATGTCAAATTCAACACCAAAATTGGCAAAAATGATCACAGTTTAAGAATAAACAATTTTAAGGCCGTTTTTTTCTTTCATAAAGTTTAAACCCGACCTGGTTAGGCTGTGACTCCTTTTGGGCTTGGTTCAGGTGTGAGTTATTGAATCCCTCCATCACTGAACATCATGAGCACTCCCCCCTCCTCTGTCAGCAGCTCATTTGTGAACAAACTGAATATGAAACGTTTGATCAAAACAAAACAATTTGGCTTCTTTCTGCGTCTAATAGAGTGTCACTAATCGCCCACCATATCCAACGTGTCAACTAATTGGACCAGTAGGTGGTTCATATGCTTTCAGAAGATAAATATGTTTTGTTCCTATCAGCAGGGCCGCTGCTGCTTCTGGTAATGGGAGTTAATGGGTGGGACAGAGGTGAAGGCTCATTAGGCACTCACACTGGATGCTAACAGCAGCTTCTGGAACCCAGTTTACTGCAGAACAAATCCATGAAGCACAACAACAGCATCCAGGGCTCCCCCACTCTCAGGATCCATTACATTGTGTTCATGATGATGTAATTAAGAGAAAATACAAACTCTGCCTCACTGTAAACACTGCAAAAAAATGTTCTGCTTAGAATTGTCTGGGTCTGGACCCAGGCAGGTACTCAGAACAGATCAACTGCTAATGGGAATAATAATTTTAACTTTATTTATAGTGACACAATACTACAAATACACCGTCTGATTTATAAACTGATTATTGTTTTAGAGACACTCAGAGATCAAAGTGAGGAAATAATGAGTTGACTCTAAAACTTTTATAAAACAATCGTCTGTAAAAAATAACTGGTAGCAATTTAAACAATGAAGTGATTCAGTTGGACTCTAATCAGAGAACAGACATTTTTAAATTCTGGATCCTCAGTGGTTGCAGTTCTTAAATCTGGATCCTCGGCAGGTCTAATTTAACAGTGGAAAACCACATCTATTTAAATCTATGAAGAATCTGAATGTCCTTCTGTGTCCCGAGTTCTCCTATTGCTCCAAACTGCACAGATTGGAAGACTTTGAAAGGTTTATGAGTCAAACTAAAAACTCTTGGTCCAGAAACCCCCCCCCCTCTGTCATTCTGTGAGTATTGGAGAACCTGTCAGCCACTGACATCAGCTATTAGATTCAGTTTAAGAACTTATTCAATTCCATCGACCGCTAACAGAAGACACAGCACTGGATACATTCACTGAGGTCATGTGTCGACTGAAACTACTGATGTTGATGGATCATAATACTCAACGTTAGTCATTAGATCCGCCAATGAAACGTATACCTCCTGCCAAGAACCATTCAGCTTCCACAAATGAGGAAGATATTATGATTAACAGTCAACATCCACTCTGCTCTGCATTTAGCCGATTCCTCCTGATGTTTTATAAAATCTTTTGTGGCTCTGACCCGGGCCTGATGCTCTGATGGGAGGGCAGCGGTCCAGAACGACGAGCCTTAATGTGTTTGAGGTGCGCCTCCTGAGCCAACTGGGTTCTTTAGGCACATCAGGGGCTTAATGAGGTGAGAGCAGCTGTGGAACAGATGATTTTTACATCACCAGGGAAAATAATTACCTTCCACTTTTTATTCCACAGAGAGTAGGACTGTGAAGTCGCTGTCCCTACCAAAACACACACACCTGCAAGCAGACCTTCTTCATTCCCTCTGACCCATTTTCTGAGAGGGGAATAAAGGCAGCTGTTTTTTGTTTTGCTTTATTCAAACTCGGTGGTCAACTTTGGTCCATTTGAAGCCCACCGAAAAGATGACAAGTTAATCTAGTGAAGTCTGTGCATGTGAGAACAGAGTATTACTGGGAAACACAAAAACCATGAATAATCCTATAAAAACAAATTAAAAAAGAGACGGTGTGGTCTAATGGCGCAGGCAGACTTTTACTTTTGTTCCAGGCGTGTTGAACAGTATTTGCTTTGTAGATCTCAGAGAATACTAGCTGCAGGTTGATGGTGTAAAAGTTCTGACATATATATATGTCCTCTATCAAAACAACAGCATGTAAGTACAAAACAAACTGGAAGCCAGTACAGAATATAACCATTGTTAAAATGACAGCTGCTGTTTTTAGACACATGAAGACATTTCAAGGCCTTAATACATAATCTCGTGTTACCTTACCAAAAAGTCTAAGTGTCAGGCGGTTATAATATCAGAAATAAGAATATCAGTGTAAAGAAGGTCTCCCCGATAACAGCCTCTGAAACTAAAAGGCTTTATTAAAAAATAATAATAAAAAAAATCAGCAGTACTTGAGGGTGATGGGTTGCAACATTTTCATTTTCCGTTATCTTTAACATTCAAGTAGATCATCTTCAAACATGTTTTTTTATAGAGGTGTCCTGATCTGATATTAATATCGGGCTGATATCAGCCCAAAAAACTGATATCGGACTATATCAGCCGGCGTCTAAAATCTCCAATATTGTCATGCTGATAGAAACACTTTGCTTCCGTTTAAAGTTTCTGTAACTCATGGGTTAATATTACATGGGTCAGTTTTTCTCATACCTTTGGATGTTAACTATGGTTCTCTTTATTACTAATATCACTTGATCAACCCTCTTCTAGCATTCTACATAACACAATTAAGTAATAAAAGTGTGTATAATATCGGTGTTGGTCAATTCTCAAAGCAGCAAAATCAGTATTGAATCAGAAATAAAAAAGTTGTATTGGTACACCCCTAGTTTCATACATTTAAAACAGTTCATAACTGGTCCTAACACTCTGCAGCAATATATTTAAATATCATCTGCAAAACTGTGAAATTAGATATTCTGGTTAACTATATAGTGCTTTATCAGGTCCAAGGACTAAAGCACTTTTTACACTGTTCAGTCGTGCACCTGTTCACCCGCAGATGGTGGTGAGCTACACTGTAGTCATATCTGATCTGGGGTAGACTGACACAAGTAAGGTTGTCATACAGTTGGAATCAGATAGGTAGGTGAAGTGGCTTATACAAGGATACAATGACTGAGATAGTCAGAAGGCCATGGACCTAAGATAGAGCCTTGAGGTACCACACAGTGAAGATACTTTAGAATGGCCTGGACTCTCTGCTCACAATGATCAGGCAGCTGTACAGATCCCTGGACTAAATAGACATTCTTTTCTAGTTAATCTTGATGGATATAAGTTTCAAACACATTTCCAAATTCTAAAATTAGGTGTTTAAACTGGGGTCTGTCAGATGAAACGGCTGTTCTGCCTCCTAGTCACAAGATGCCACTCTGGGAAGAAGGACAGATAGGCATAGGACAAAAAACTGAATGGTAGTGGCTTGAAGACGTGTTCTGTTCTCCTTTTAGGTGGAAACCTTCTCTGATATGATAATATAGTAAACTCCTCTACAGCTCCTCTTTCATTAAAAGTTTCTTAAGTCTCCATCTTTGGTCCCTTTCTATACTATTTCCCTTCATGTGCTGCCATTTGGAGCCAAATATAACTGCACACAAGGTAAAGTTCGACTACTATTCAGATGATCTACCAATACATCTGTTGCTGAGAGCAGGTTGCAGTAATGCTCTCCATGTTTTGTTGGAAGTCATTACTGGTGTCAAACAGTGATTGCACCAGAAAAAGACTGAATTAATTATTGTTATTTCATTTCACTGCTTTGTCTTTAGAGATAAAGAACACTGTACAAAAGTAATATTTGATAAGAATCTTACAATTAAAAAAACCAAGTTCATTATGTGGTCTAATCATCTGCATCTTAAAGCCAAAGTTGACCCTTTTTTAAAACTGATTTCTTGTGGAGAAGTCAATAATGTTTCTCCCAGCTCCAGATTGGACAACTGTAATGGTCATAATGTTTCCCACTCAAGTGTAAATCCCTTCCCTCTGATTTTAACCCAACTGCCCATCCTTTAAACATCAGCCCTGAAAAATATGCTAATATTCTTAAAACTGGCTTCTTGTCTGAATGAATTTTATACTTTTATTATTTGTATCTATCTCTCTTAATGGCCTCTCACCTGTCTTTAACTGAACCTGAAGTGTTTAGCTCCTGGCCTGGAGGCCATCCACTCAGATTTCTATTGGATGTTTTAAGCGCTGAGGCGAGCAGCAGTATTACCAGCGCCCTACCTTATGGGACAGGAACCCTTTGGACCGTTGTGCGTTCACTGCACAGGTGTTTTCGAAAAGCAAATTACAGATGCTGTTGTTCAAAAGGGGCTTTTAATCTTCTTTAGCAAATTGTTTTATTTGATTCATTTTTTTATGATATTAAGTTTGATTTTACCATTATGTGCTTTGGCCTATTGGCTTATTAAAAGTAATGAATGAATGAATGAAGGGATGAATCAATCAATCAATCAATTTGGGAACTTAAAACGGTCATCATATTCCATCTTTCATCTCCATTAATTGCACTGTTTCTTCTACTGCCCTCTATTGGGCTTTTGTTAAAACTTCAGCCTTTTGAGGAACGCTGTCATCAGACTGACTCTCAATTAGATGAACATATTTTATATCTATGCTGCAAAACCTATAGACATCCATCAACAAATATCTTTTATGCAGTAATAGATCATAGTTTGTGTTCCAGTGTTTAAGTACAGCCCATCCTGACAGCCACAGGATTTCTAACAGGTCCTTGCTGACTGGAGCGTATTCTGCAGCTCTAAAAGAAGCCATGAAAAACAGATGCTAGAACTCTGTTTAATTTAAACATTTATATATAAGGAAACGAACAGCAGGTTGTTTTTAGCAGGATGGAACATTAGTAGGGATGAACACAAGATCTGCCCCAAAATAAAAGCTCAGAGAGATGAAATGAGAGTATACTGTTGGAAATTGAATCAAAGCCCCCCCCCCACCCCATTTTTCAACTCCAGCCTCCACCTGATGCTGATACATTCAGTCCAAACTAGAGATGTCCGCAGACCTATTTATCTACTTTCTACCTGCAGTTTAAATGAACTCTTGGTGGGTGAGAGTTTTACTCTAAGTTTTGAACCTGCAGCTTTTCGGTTCCAGCAGCCAGACACCAGAAGAAATGCAAACATCTTCCAGAGTCATTTTCCCCACAATCAGGGGAGACCCGGGTTTCCCAAATGTTCACCTTATCCATCAGCTGTTTACATTCCACAAGCTTTTCTATCCAGAAAAATTATTTATCATTATAGTATGAGGGAATCGAACCTGCAGCCAGTTTCATGTCATATGGAAAGTCTCATTAAAGGTGGAAGCCCTCTATGATCCAATCAAATGTCATTACCTGCAGAGGTCGACCTCCTGAAATGGCTGAAGGAGAGATTGATCTCAGGAACTCTGAACTATATTTAAAAACCAGTAGAAGATCAAATAAAACTTTAATTTCTGCTGGTAGAGAGAAGCATTCCTCTGGGAAATGTCTGCCAACACTTTCCTTCCTTATCTTTCATGAGGGTTGAGTGTCTTTGTGTTTTGGGTTCTACATGTAACATAGAGCTTTTAGTTGTAGCCCAGACACTGTAAATTTAATGAGGTCATTTCTTTCCATACTGTACGTGAGCTTTACAAGACGAAATGATGTTCAGGCAGGTTGCTGCTCTCCCTTTATTAGTCAGGCTGTCAGACAGCCTGTGTGTTTCATTACTATTCAAGGTTCATTTCTGACATTGTTTTAAATTAAAACCCATATTTAAAAGCAGATGGTTTGGATCATGTCCAGTTGGTACTAAGACAATTAAAACCAAAGCTCCTTCCCCGAGGAACTTTAGTTCAGATCATCAAACAGGTGATAAACCAAGTTCAGCCAATCAGAGACCAAAGCGAACATGTGTCCACTCAGAGTGGGTTCCTCTAGAAGCCCCTTGGACTGATAAAGATAAAAGAGCCGTACCTGGAAGAGGCGCAGGATGTTGGCTACCATGATGGACACAGAGCTTGCTGATGCTCCAATAACTCCCACAACCTTTTCCGGCTTCACAAAAACCGGTGGCTCCCCGTTGGTGCAGCGGACATCCGACGTGTCCTTCTGGATCAGGGCCTGCACAAAGGTCAGAGACTGCTCCAGGGCGTAAGTATCTCTGGAGCAGGTGTCCAGGATCCGAGCACCCAGAGTCACGTTGGGAAGCAGCTCCTCATCTCCATTGATCTGATCCAGCGCGTACATCATGGCCTCCAGCCGGTGGATTCCATTTTCCTTCTTGATGTCTCCACAAGGTGTTCCTGGAAAACCCCTGGCATGCACCGGGAACAACCCCCCCAGTGTCACATCTCCCTCCACTCGGATGGAGTGCGGTGCATATACCTCCTGGCTTCCAGCTACATCCAGGAGAGCCGGAACCATCCACAGGATATGGAGAATGAGATTTGCTCTCACCTCTGGGGGGCCACTCTTCTGGCAGCTCATGGCTCGAAATCCGCTGCTTCCGCCCCTGCACAGGGATAAAGCTCTCCTAGCGTTAAAGAGCAGAAGTAAAGATGAAGCACTTCTCTGAGGAGTGAGAGGCTTCCCAGAGCCAAGTTCCTTTCTGTTGGAAAAAAGCACAAACTGTCAGATATTGCAGACAGACGCAACAGTCCGTCTTCAACAGCGCGTTATCACCGCAAAGTGTGCGCAGAGCCGCCGCACGCTTGTTGCTCCATCATCATCACCATCATTCCAGGAAGATTCCAGGATCATTCCAGGACTCCAGCCCAAAAAAAAGACAAAAAGATCCCTCCTTTAACTCCTGCAGCAGACCCACATATTCCGTCTGTGGCGGCATGAAAAACCCACCCTGCCCACGTCCCGCACTGATGCCGTGATCCACAACATAGTAAACAGGAGAAAGGAGATTGAAGAGGGAGGAGATGTTAAGCGGTTTTCTGTTTCCACGCACCACAGAACCGCAGGGGATGGACTGCTCCGCAACGACAGCACCAAATAACTGCGCTCCGCTCACCACCGCGCCGTGCGCGTGTCTGCGCGATTGAGAGAGGTGCGTGCGTGAGTCAGGCTCCTCCTCACCCACCACCCCTCCTCCCCTTACCTGTGTGCGCGCTGCGTGGTGAGGAGAGTCTGCGCTCAGAGTTCGAACAGGAGTAACAATCTGTAGGATGGAAGATCCTCACGAGCTGTCTCCCCGCACACAGACACGCACACACACGCACACACACACACACTCCACCTACACGCGCGTCTTGTGTGAGACTCCTGTTGCCAAAACAACCCAAAAATCTGAAAG
>JAUZNJ010031081.1:0-12488 GCA_034780135.1 Jordanella pulchra | reverse complement strand
AAGCTCAACAAGGAGTCCTATATTCTTTTTTTAAATCAGGGTCACAATGCTTAACTCTGGTTGTTGCTCAGGTCCCTCAGCTATTGCTCCATTGACAAGACCCAGATTAGAGGAAACCTCTACCTCACGTCTTTTTAGGTGAATAAGTGATTAACTGTGATTTACTATAAGCCCATTCTGGGTCAGCAGGTCTGACCACTAACCTAGCATGGGTTGTGTCACTTTGCTTCCACCTATTACTGTGTGCCAGCAGCACCCGGGCGCTACTCTCTGCAGTTTCTCTAAACTAAGTGTGTCCCCCTGCTGTAGTACTCATATACTTATAGTCTTAATGCAGCAGGTGCAAAAATAATCAGACTTTGAGTCGTCTGATTCATAAAATGCATCCAGCATTAAAATCTTTTGGGGGTTTTTTGGAGTTTAATGACTCCCTGTAAAGATATTTTTATAAATACCTTTGTATGTGAGAAGGAACCTCAGAGAAGGTTGAGGTAGAACAAGATGAAGCACGATTGGACAACAATGTGTGCTGAACAATAAAGTCCAAACTGGGCTGCAGAACCTGGGCTGCTAGGATAAGATGTAAGAGGTTTAAAGAGTTACCAAGAAGGAGGGATTAAAACTGGACGCCAGGAGACCTGAATAAGATTTGGAAAAATTATGTGCAAAGCAGAACCATGCCATATTTAGCCTCTTTAGAGCATTACACTACAACCCGGAGAACTTTAGACAGGAGGTTATAGAGACGAAGGTTCTCGCTGCAGAATCAGGTAAGGTTTCCAAATCTTGACACTTAAAAGAGGATGGATTTAAACAAAGCATGTTGGAGTAACAGAGAATACCTGCATCCTTTACAGGGTGGTTTAAGCGTAATAATCTAAAATGATTCTCTATCATAATTTAATTTATAAAACTATCAGTTATGTCAAAAAAAGAAACGTTTAGATTCTGTTTTTTGACTAAAGAAAGAAGTTCAGATCCAATGCCTTCCATTGAATGATTTTTTTTTAGGTTTTAATAATCCCACAAGAAGAATATGCATATATCCAATGTATTTATTTGGGTCTTTTCAATCCATGGATGGCAGGCATACAGGAAGTTCTCCACACAGCCATTATTATACTGATGGGAAGAACAACTGACTTTCTTGTAGTGATGAACTGGCTGCCATTGCACTATAGCTGTCAAGGTGTTGCTTTTCAACAGTGCTGATGATACAAAAAAACAGATGTTGCATCAGACAGTCAAGGAGGATTACTAAACTTGAAATTGAGTTAATCTTGTTGACATTATCCATTGTTTAAAGAACATCACATATCATTACAGCCAAGTCAGACAAATATTTATGTTAAATTTGTGTGGATTCCTGAACGTGTAAACATAAAAGGAAATGAAGAGGCAGGAAAATCTGCCACTCATAAAGTAAAAAATGGCAGGAGCAATGGGAAAACGAAAATACAGAAAGGCATTTACATAACATTCAAGGAAATGTAGCGTGTGACAGAACTAGAGATGGGAGAGAGGAAACAGTCATGACACGTTTGAGTTCTGGCTTTATACAGGTATCAATGGCACTGCTGTTTAAATAGAAAAATGGGGTTTTGTAGTTGGGATGGCATAAGATGTAGGAGCTCCGTCCTTCTCAGTAGACAAGGCACCGTACCCACATTGTGGGTGAATCTGTGTGAATAAGTGAATGACAGAATGTAGTATGAAGTGCTTTTGGTTCCCCTGACTTTAAAAGGGCGCTATAGATACAGGCCACTTACAATATGTAGTCATTTTAATCACAAACTGTTGAGCATGTCCTAATAAAATGTGTAAAATATAAAAAATATAAATTCCCAACAGCTGTTCTATGGTAAATTCACCTTCTGCCAACAGTAAGTTCAAGTCAAAAAGAAGCAGTGCTGTGATGATGCAGTGACTGCCCAGCGGTTATCTACAGGGAAGGAGGCGGCCCTGTCACTGTGCATCATGAGAGGACCGAGAAACTTTTTAATGGGATGCATAGACATCTGTCATGACTGTGTGTTGTTTTCTATGTCCAGACTGCAGAGGTCTACCAGCTGTAGACCTTCTGGCCCAGAGAGCAACCCGCTTTGATCCTGACTGCAGAGATATAACAGCCACATTGTGAATCTTAGTCTTACTCTTTTAGCCAC
Source organism: Jordanella pulchra (assembly GCA_034780135.1). Classification (NCBI taxonomy): domain Eukaryota; kingdom Metazoa; phylum Chordata; class Actinopteri; order Cyprinodontiformes; family Cyprinodontidae; genus Jordanella; species Jordanella pulchra. The sequence goes on along the minus strand of JAUZNJ010031081.1, from coordinate 10,323 downwards.
ACCTTCACCACTGCTAGGTCTAGTTGTTCCAGCTCACACAAATAAAGCCAACTTGTCCCATAACTCACCCCCCAGGTACCATGAGTTGGTTCCTGCTGGTTTGTAGATTCCATCAACAGAACACGCTGAGGTTCTGTTAAAGTTCATCTGAAGGAAAACAGAACCAATAGTTAACTCAACCAGGACCTGAATATGTAAAAAGCAGCTGGTAGTGTGGATAAGCATGATTCTCCTTTTATGCAGTGTTAGCTAATTCTGAGCAAAGATCTTCCAGATGATCTATGCACCTTCAAGTTCTGCCTCATCAGGTGAAAAAATTAGGAAGTCCAATCTAAATCTAACCAAACCTTGGCAGAAAGATTTCCTAGTTTGATCCAACCTATTTAGATGCCTGCTACCATCCTCCAGAATCCCAATGGCAACCAGAGACCTCCTCAGTCATGACGCTCAGAAAGGTGCAGATTAGTTGTGAGTCCAGCCACAACGAAGCAGCTACACAGTAAGTAGCACCATCATGAACACCGTCTCGGTTGGTTAGCCCTGCAGATTAAATAAATATACAGACATAGTTGATTTTTCTGAATGTGATGCTTCCCTGCAGCCCCTAAGGGAGCAGCTGGTGCTGCTTATCAGCTCTAACAAGGTGTCATGCTGAATATTCTCCCCCTGCAGATGTGGGGGTTTGTCTTTATTGCACCTTAATGAGGCTTTACTGGTTTTACAGAAGAATCAAAAGAGTTAGCCACGGTAGGAAGACAGCTAGCTGCTTCTAATCTTGTACCATGAGGCTACAGGTGACGGTAGACGTACTCCCCTTTACAAAAGAATGCATTTATTGTGTATTTCAATTAATAAGTTCCTGTTACTTTTCATGTGCTATAATGGAAAGTCGATCAAAGGGTTGCAAACAAGCAGCAAAGAGTCGAACAAATCTTCAGGTGTCTCCCAGCGGGGGATTTTTTTAACTGCGTCTTTGCTCGTTCTGCTTGTTTCTGATCTGTCTCTGCGTCTTTGTCACATCCTGGCTCTGAATGCAGACATCCTCCTTTCTGCGGAGCTTTCGCCGCTCCAGCTGCTAATTGACACCGTCAGAACCCTGACACTCCACGCCAAGCTCAAAGAATTCAAGAAGACAGAAGCTGCCTGATCAAAAGCTTTGCATCATTTCATTCTGCTCCACATCTTCACTCAGACGACGCACTCAAACACATCACAAAGACATCAGACGGCCTTCTTCAACTCAGAAGGAGGAAGTGTGGTTGTCCTGTTTGTCTGAGGAACCTGGAGACACTCAAAGACAAAGTGGATGATTATTTTTACACCGCTGAGAATTCTCCACGCTGAGAGGAAAGATCTTAATAATTACAACAGCGCCTCTCAGCTCTGTCAGAAGTGCTGGATAAAATATTTAAATCGCCAGCTTCTTGACGTAAACTGACAGAAAACTACATCTGCATGTTTTTATCTAACCAGCTCTTCCTCCTACATGTTTCACCAGTAGGTACATCCTCCACTAAGCCTTCTGTGCTGAATGAAGGACTGATCACAGCTACGCACAGCTCACCGTTAACCTGTCAGTAGCTGAACATGTTGCCTTGTGTCGGAACAACAGTTGATGTATGGATGAAACAAGCCAACAAACACAGAGCATTGAAAGAAATGTTAAAAAGAAAACTTAATTTCAACAACCAATCATTCATTTTTTTATTCTGCCAATAAAAAAAAGTATTGATCAATCAGGTGGTATTTAGAGCTCAGCCTGTTAACTGGATAGAAAGACCTAAACAGAGTCCTGCTACTACAACATAGTGTTGGTCCTCATTTTACAGCACAGATTGCTTGACACCAAACCAGCCAATAAATGCCAAGAGAGCTCAGGAGCTGCAGCCTGAATAATGCAGCGACGCAGTGGGAAAAACTGGATGGTCCAGGGCGACACTGAAGTCTCTGATCGTTGGGACACAGCACAGAGGGAAACAAGCATCTCCCACCGCTAACCGCTGATTTATTCATGAAACGGCTGCAGAGTACCCGGCTGGGAGGGGGGGAGGATGTGGCGAACGGAGGAGGTTATCTCCTCAGGGGAAACTGAACTGTAACCATCCTGCTGTGATGCTACACGGCCTCTTCTGTCTATAAATGAGACAATAAGGGCTGCGATGCTCCCACTGGAGGCTCATTTGGATGCTTTCATGATAATTGAGAGGGAGAACATCAATGTCTGAGTGGGCGATCGATGGCTTTTCAAGTCAAAGTGGTTTCTTCACAGATAATCTGACTTTATAATGATGAGGTGTGCACTGTGAACTACTGTTTTACCTTCTGAGAGAGATGTTGTATGTTAGTATAGTATACTTAGTTAAATAAAATGTGTAGATCTGCAGGAATCTGAAGCAGCACCCTTGCCCTATAAATAGGAATCATACACACTATATGTCTGTCATATGCAGTTGAATTATTGCAGCCTCTGAAGAGACAGCATCAACTCTTGTATGTAAGGCAGACTCCCAAAGATCCATGTCTTCTAGGTCCATCAGCTCCTTGTCGGACAACCGTGAGGCCTCCACATTTATTGGCCATTGGAACAAGGTACAGTCCCAAGAAGAACACTGACTACAGGTTTCCATTCAGATAAAGTCCCCTGGCTCAGAGCATAACTTGTGATGAAAACATTTTAATCCATCATTTAGATTAAACTGAAAGTACAGCGCAAACCTTTAAAGTTCTTCTTTATAAACAAATCTCCAGGTTTTATTTGAAAAATTCTTTAAGCAGATTTTGTCTTTTTAAGTTTTCTTTCTGTTAAGCTATTTAACTCTGAGCTGACTCATTCAAGCAGAAGGAACTACTAAACTCCCGGGATGCCCCAGTGAGACAAAGAACTGAATATTTATCAAAGACTAAGATTTAAAATGGACCATCAGGCCCTTTGTTTCCAGCAGACCCGCAAAATCATAACAATTCCAAGTCTGACAGGAAATTCAATGAGGTGATTCACAAAGAACAGAACAACAGCCACAGCAGAACTTTGAGAAAATCATGGGGAGTCCAAAGTCAATTTGAATAAACTGTAAGAAACTCTCACTGTTTGGAAGCAAAACAAGAAATGAAGGCTGACTGATCTGGAACCTCCTACAAGAATTCATCTGTTGAGATCTTCTGTTGTATGAGTCACATCTTCATCAACATCCCAGTGCCTCCTCTGTGGAAGAACAGGCAGTCACCCTGGAATAAAAAAAATCAAACAAAAATAACTACTTAGAAGAAATCTACGCAGTATTGGAGCTCCCTGCACAGGTTTGGACCTTCTACAGAAGGAAGAGCATTCTGTCTTAAAAGAGCCTCATGATGGTGGGTGAACTGATTTATGATTAAAGGAAGGTTCTTCCTGTCTGAAAGCAACACAAACACAACCTGGAAGTCTTCATCACAACCTCCAGTGACCAAACATGGAAACATTGGAGAGGGTTCAATCTTCTGCATTGAAATCATAATTACTGACAGTAGGCAGATGAGGAATTATCTTTCACAAAGCTGCTGATCTAATCACATAGTCAAATTATTTTACTTCTTTTTTGTTTACTGTCATCTTTAGGCAATATAGCTTCAGAGCACGGTATATCAGGGGTGGAGATACGTTTTCATGACTGCAGGTGCATGAGAGCAGCAGAGCCTTGCCTGTAAAAAAAAACAAAAAAACAATGCTGGTCTGGATTTTTTGTCAAAACCAACCTACAAAATTTACCAAATAAGAAAAGGTAACAAGTTGCACTACATTTGATTATGTGAATTTATTGGATAAAACACCAAGAGAATTTAGGAAAAGTCTAGAATACATTTCAAAAAAACGAAAATATTCTCCATGTAGAAAGTTCATAGACTAGGATCAAACCCAGTGCCTCTTGTTCCAAGGCACCATCCAGCCTGCATTTCTTGACTCTTTGACAAATATTTCTTCTGCTTATCAAATAGTGCGTTACAATTTATCTGAATAGAAATCAAAATATCAATGGGAGGATAAGTTTTTTGACTTTTTCATACAGATAAAAAAAAACAAAATATGATTGAAGTGGGTTATATAGAATTAGATCCTCTAGTCCTCTTGTTTTGAATGTTGCAGCAGAGTGGTTACTTCCTGGCACATACACACTTTGCAATGTATGACCCAAAGTCTTTGGGAACATTTTAATAAATATTTTCATGTTAACTTTGCTACTGTTAACAAAAAATGTGTGGCAGATAGGATGTATTCATTATAATCCAGTTAATTTGCCAATTGTTTTATAGAGTTGATTTTAAATGATCAGCATGATTTTCCTCCAAACTTTTTTCATACAGTGCAACTTTGATTTATTGTTATAAGTGTTCACCTGAATGCAGAGTCCAGTCAGGTTGCATTTCCATCCATCTTCTACTGCTTATTCAGTCTATGGGTAAAAGGCAGGTTCACACCGGACAGGAAACCAGTCTGTTGCAGGACAAGACAGTGACATGCAACCATGCACACACACACCTAAGGACAATTTAAAAACTCCAGTAAACCTAATAGTTATGTGTTCAGAATGTAGGAGGAAGCCTGAGTACCTGGAGAGAAGCCCCACGTGTACAGGGAGAATATGCAAACTCCATGCAGAAATACTGGAGGCCAGAAATCAAACCCTAAACCTTCTTGCTGGAAGGCATCAGTGCTACAAACTGAGACATTGTGCAGCACCTAATTGAGTTTTTATATCTAAATATCCAAGGTCATTGAAAAAGTCCTCTGAGAACTAAACACAATGTGGCGCTAATAGTATTAAAAACTTGCATGTTTGAAAGGATTTTAATTCCCAGAAACATCTTCCTTGACTCAGTTCAAAGGGAGGGAATCTTCAAAAAGTTGAATCTATAAAGCATCTGGATGACAGTAGCTGCAGGAGTTTATGTTGTCCAATGAGCTGTCTAGGAGAACAAGAGAAATGTTGCCTGATTAGTGGGACACAGGGAGCAATGTCCATCGGGACGAGCTAAGCTAAGCTTAACCATCCCCACTCACAGTTCCAGTTATTCTAAAATCAGAGTGCATTAGAAATTATTTCATAGCCGTCAGAGCCTGAATGTTTCATTTTTCTGTCCCTTTTTGTTTTATCTTCAGACCTCCAGCTCTTTCCCCCAAGAAGCACTTATCTGTGTGTGCACCCCAGTGTCAGGATTATTCAAATTTCTCCTGTCAGAGGAGGGAAAGAGAGGATATCAGGTGCCAATTACCGCTCTCTCCTGTCTTTGTCGCATATAATTATCCAGAGATTATTCAGCCTCCGAAGCCTGAATGAAGACCTGATCCAGCCTCTAACTCATTCTCCCAGGAGGGAGGGAAAACAAGAGTTGTGTGGGAGGTTGAAGCTGTTACCGCATTTATTTCATCTTAAGGAGAGCTCCAATAAGCACCTGTGTTTGCTTCCTCTGGATCCAGCCTCCTTTCTGTTCCTGACTTCTGTTGGTAAATAGTCCAAAAAAAAAAAAATGCCTCCGCAGAGTAATATCAGAACTCAGGTTCTTACAAATGAATTTAAGTTGTTTACATAAATGTCCATATCAGATTTTACTGACGCTGGATTTAACAGGCACATAAAACGAAACAGGCATTTCTTATCTGTTGAGTAACTCTGACGTAGAATATAAAAACTAAAAATCATAATTAGATTTGTTGAATGGAAGTCAGAGGTTGAAGAAAACAGATGGAAAGGTTTTCTGTTTACAGTATGAAGGAATTTAATTACAAGAGTGATTATAAATCTGCTAATAACTTGCTTGGTTTCCTCCAGCTCAACACCATTTTGCAGCTTTCAGCCCCTCTGTGTAAAGCATGCTCAGTATGAGGGTTTGCCATAAAGTCAACAACACAATGCTGCTTGTCAGTGACTCTGTATATCTACTTGCTTTCTTTGATAGGAAACTTTTGATGAAGCTGATTAACGATTTGGTTGAACCGACTCTGTTAAGTGCCTGGAGTAAACATGTGTTGTGAGTTATTGCTATAAAGAAGAACTGAATTAATTTGACGCTGCAGGAACCTCCAGAAGCGACAGGATCGCACCTTTTCCTCATCTCATCTCTCCTAGAAAATCGCTGCACTAATAATGACTCATAATGTAACACGGGGCAATGAGGGTGAAAAAGGTAGTTCTTGTATTGATTCTATCAGGTCTGTTTCTTTTACAAACCTCACTGTACTGAACACTTCCAGCAGGTAAACATAAAAAGCTGATTAGATCATCTACTCAATGTTTCTTTACAGCAGGAACTGTGAGAAGAAGGCAGGCAGGCAGAAAATTGAAAGATCATTTCTGTTCAGGTTAAAATGGTGTTTTCCTCTTTAATGGCAAATTGACCGGAATCACCTGTTAACAGCTTCCTTCTGTGCCAGTGATGTTTGCTGTTAGTGTGAAGTGAGTAAACCTGAGCCTTTTAAGATTGCATTAGCGATTATTCTAAGTGACTGAGGTTCTCTGATCAACCAACAACCAATACAAATGCAGAATAAAGAGTTGGAAAAGGTTAAAGTGCAGTGAGAAAACCTCTAACACTTGCATCTTCTTTCTTCATATATAAATCTGTTTTTTTCTATATCTGTTAGCATGAAAGCTCTAATTTTGAACCAAAGACAGATGTCCAGCTGCTACAGACAGAGCAGACTGCATGAAGGAGGAGAGTAACCATGCCAGCATGTTTGGGAATTGCATGCAACCCAAACCATTTCCTTTAGTGTGCTTCCAATGGTTTCTTTGAGGCCTCCCCTGGTAAATCACTATTCCATCAGTCACTGAAAGCTCAGCTTGACATCTGTTGGTTAAATGTGTCTCAGTAATGTTACTCTTTTTGTTAAAAATCTAAATCACTATAGGCTGTGCCATAAAAGAAGCCTTAAAGATGTGAAATGAACTCCTAAAGCCATTGATAAATAAGTGTAGAGAAGCTGAGTTTAATTTCTGCAACATGACATTTTTTAAGGAATTTATCGGGCTGTTTCATAGGCAAAAATGTTGATTTTGATAAATTGGAAGATTAAATTGCCATTTTTCTGTTTGTGTGGTCCAGTTTAGAAACGGCAGGACTCATTAGGATCGAAGTTCCATCTTTCAGCTGCTCTCTGGAGCTTAAAATCTCATTTAAAGAACAATCAGTTGGTTCTAAGCTCAGATCCTAAGCCTCGGTGACGTCTCGCAGCAGCACCGTTGGTTACAGTCACACTCAATGTCTCTGGAGAGCTGCAGGAGCAATTTGGCCTTTCAGTGACTCTCAGAGGTGGAAACAGGACTGGTTATGTCTAAGGACTGAAGTACTAGATCTGCTCATTCCTTTTAATGGAAAATCCCTCAGCAGCTGTTGTGTCTCTCTTTCCCTAACAGCAACAACTGCAGCATCTATCTGCATCAGTACATATATAGCAGGAAATGATTTGCATCCTTGTATAATTAGGAGTTAGCCTTTGGACTTGGACAACAGGTGATGGTGGAAGGAGCCAGATGCTCAGCTCTAACCAGAGGTTGTTGAGGATATCATCCTGCGGATCATTTTAGAGGTTATTCACCACTGTATGAATACCAGCAAAGTCTACTACTTCCTAACTGCATTTTTCCAAACTGTTAGATTCAGGGTTTTTCTTTGTCTCTGATTCTTTTAATGATTTATTCTGCAACCTTGGATGATGTTAAAAAACCCCCGAACTGATCAGATCTTTTATTTTAATGCATTACTCCGGGGGGGGTCCATGGACCTGATCCCCATAGACGCTCCTGGGTCTGGGGGGGGGGGGGGGGATGTAAGAATATGTTTGCCCTTTCAAACCCAAACAAGCTATTAGCACATTTTTGTTCTGAAGAAGCTTTTTAAATCCTTTATACATGAGGATGCAAACAAACTATGGGAATTTGGTTCCAGGTCTTCGCAGATACACACTAATACTAAATCCTAAGCTGCAGCTGCAGATATTCTCCATCCTGAATGATATTGTATAATCACAATAGACTTTGGCTTCCACACACATGGATATCTAATGGATTTACTCTTTTGCTTTAATTTCTTTTCACAAGCTCTTTCCTGTCTCTATCTCTTAGTTCTTGCCCCCCCCCTTCTTTTTCACCTACGTTTCCATCTCCATGTCCATTCTATACGATTTTACTCCCTAAATAATTTTCAATAAAGTTTCCTATATGACGTAGTCATAATGGTCTGCTTGTGAAAGTAAATCTGTTGGGATTTGTTGGAGATCTAGTTATAGGACATCCTCTGGGACATGTATCAGCAAATCACATCTATTAGCTAAACAGGGAAAGCAAAAAAAACAAAACAAAACAAAAACCAAAAAAAAAAAACATTAACCCCCTGAACTTCATCTGCACATTTATCTGTTCTAGGTTCAAATTGTGGCTCCAAACTCTCTAGAAAGACACATTCACCTACATTCTGCCTAACTTCTGTTGAGCTGAAAAAGATAGACTGGGTGTTTCTTTCGCTACCGCAAAGCTGAAACGGATGGTGGAGGAGCAGAAACCTCCCAGCCATGCTTGAGTAATAATAGATGTGGTTTCTAAAAACCAATTGTTTCCTATTGCAGGCTTAAGTGGAAAAGTTCCCCTATTTTCTTGCACTCTTTTAATGTGACTTTAGAAAGGTGCTATTATTAGATGCCGAAGAGATTCGCAAAGGGATGGAGTTTCATTAGTTCTGTTAACATTCCAGATTAACTTGGATGAAAATATTTTGTAGGTTACACATGCCGGCTAAGATGCAAACTCCCATTTTCTGGTGGAAACACACTGCTGATATATTTTTGTTCAGATTTTTTTTTCCCTTTCTCAGCTGTAGGAGGAGCAGCAGCTCTGAATCTATAATTAAACAACATGAAAACAAGAAGATTTATGGTGGTGCTTTTTATGATTGATAAAAAAAAAAAAACTACTTTAGAGGCTTGATCAACATAGAATTACCATTTGCATTTTTTAAACTCCTTTTGACAAATGCAGAAATGGAACATTAACATGAAAATCATCTGTAGGTGTAAATTTGACTGTATAAATGTGACCTTTATTTTTAATTTGAAATCAGTCAGAAAACAGCTTCACGGAGCAGAAAAGAAAAATAAACATGCAATCTGTGTGAAGTTTCCACTCAGTAAGTCCTTGTTTAATGACTTACAGTGATACAAATTAAATCCCAGCCTGTAAATAGCTGGAAATCAACTGCTTCCTTATCTCCTCACCTGCTGACTGACCTTTAATGATGAGGCGTGATGAAGGTCTGATGGGCCTTTGATTAACGGAAACAGGGGTTTAATTTGCCCCCCCCGCTGTGCTGGAAGACGCAGAGGAGATGGGCTGCATCAGTAGGACGGTACCATGAAAAGGCCAGGCAGGAAGATCAGATCCAGCTCATTACACAGAAAGGCCATGATATCTTTAGATTCCAAGAAACAAATCTGAAGAATCTGGGTGCTAAGCTAACAGCTAACAATGGCAGGAGTTTAATTCTGGTTCAGATCAGTGTGTTTTTTCATATACACTCCTGATCAAAATCTTTAAAAAACTTGCAAGAATTTGCATTTTGCACTATTGGATCTTAAGAAGGTTCTAAGTAGAGCTTCACAATGTTAAAAGAAGAAATCAGCGGAAGAGACAAAACCTTTTGAGCGGGGAATTCATAGAAAACTGCATTTATACTCAAACATGATTTTGCCACTGGACCTCAGTCCCATGGTCAATCTTGGGCATGACAGGCCACCAACAGAACCCATGGGCTCGCTGCCGCAGCCTTGTGGTACTTTGGCACTATAGCCTCTGGGGTCGGGCCCCTCAGGGGTTTAACCTCTTAGGAGTCTGGCTCTGGGTGTCCACCTCTGCCCTTTACTGGTGAATGTGGCCATACTTCTGCCCTCCTTGTGTCCCAATGATCTAGGGTGCTCTTGGATATCTGAGGAGACGTTGAAAACATGTTTTTATACTGTAAATAATTGCAAAAAAAAAAAATAATTACCATAAACCCCTATACTGTAATGTCCTGTAAAAAAAACAAAAAACTTTTCATTAATTTTAACATTAGTTGTAAAATAAAAGATACATTATGGTACATTTTAACGGTAATCCGTTGTTAATTTAACAATGTTGGATAAACCTTATTATGGTAAAAACCTTTGAAAAAACTGGAATGTGTTAAATCTTTTCAAAAGCTAGGCCAATAAAAAACACATTAAATTCATAAAACTCATTACAAAACTTTATTTTGACCACTTTAATTTTACAGTAAATTCCCGGCAACCACAGCTGCCAGTACTTTACCGCTAAAATT
>JAUZNJ010031080.1:0-14423 GCA_034780135.1 Jordanella pulchra | reverse complement strand
TTGTACCCAGTTGTGAAATTCCCACAGTGTTTACAAATAACTGTAAATCACTAAAAATGTAGAGTATTTCAATTTTCATACATGTGTTTTTTTATATTTCGGGAAATATGATAAAAAGTCTTTATGAGCAGAGTCTATAAAAACAAAAGGGCAATTCAAGAACGAGACTGCCCTTATGAGTTAATTTTCCCCATAAAGAATTTCTCTATTTTTGCTTTCTGTCACAGTCAAACATTGCTTTTTAAACATAAAACATGGGATCACTCTGTTATAGCCATAATAAGTACAAGAAAGAACTAAGAAGAATATTGTATCTGAACCTGGTTCCAATCCTTTCTTTGTTAAATCTTGAATTAACACATTTATGTTTTTAGACAGAATTCCGAATAAATTGAAAAATAAATAAACAGAACCTGTCTTACGTAGTAAAAATGTCCAAAAGATCTCAAAAATTCACATTAAGCCTCACTCTAGAGGCGCTTATAAGAGTATAGGAAACAAAGTAATGGAGAGGTAACAGAAAAAACCCAGAAAACAATTCAAAGGACTGTTTGTATTGGAGTAAAATCTGTGATTAACTCTTTTTATAAAATCATAACAAACAAACAAAAATTAAAACAAAACAAAAAAATTTACACAAAATGATTAAAAAACTGGTCATACAAAAACATTTGCAACAGATGAGCCATACTTTATTTAATTTTACTTTATAAGAAGCATTATAAAAATAATGATTTATAGATACCTGATATGCAAACGTTGTAATATGGTACAGTACATTTACTTATCACTGTGTTATAATGTCAAAGCATTCCATCATTAGACATTACATACAGTTTACTGTTGGCTTTCTCAGACTGCATTCATTAAACTGGTTATTAAATAGAGAAATTGAGTTAAGACATTGAAACTAAACAGCAATAGCTCTTTTATTCATAATGATCAGCTGCATGCTAACTTTGTGCTCATTGCTTCAAGGTAAAAGTCCATCCTTCCTGCATATTAACATGTAGAATTCACCTGAGCTGTCATTCAAACAGTTCAGCATCCTTTGCTTTGGTCTCATCTGAGGAGTTTTAAACCTGTGTTTGCATAATTCAGAAACATAAAAGTGTTTTTAGTGTCTCTGACAGCACTAAAGGTTCCCAAGGTTTTACTTTTTCTGTGTTCATTACAGAACAGTGAAATCTGTTGGGTTAGCCACAAGCTGATTCTTCCGTCTCACAGACCATATTGCAGAAACCATCTTGGTTTTGGTGTTTGTCAAATCGTTAGGGTGACGCTGAAGTGTGTCCGTTGTAGGAGACCTGAGGAATTCCATTACTTGAGTTATCAAGGACCTCCTGAAAAAGACGTGTATATGAGACACATTTGTAATATATGTCAAAGATATACAGTATAGCGTTGGCCTTTAAATGCATTATAGTCTTTTTTTCAGTCTTGTCTTACCTTCTCGGTCATCTCATGGGAGTGGTGCAACGAGTGCTCCCTCTCCATGAACATCCTCTGCTGCTCAGAGCTGGCCAGTCGACAGGTAAGCCATGTGGATAAGGTACAGGTTGAGATCCCTGGAGACAGCAAGAACCTTTAATAAATGCACAATATCCATTTTTCAGGCACTGTCATTTCCTGCCTTTTTTTCCCCTAAAGGATTACAACAAAATAAAAAGAAAATGCTCAATAATACATTGCATTTGTCACATATTATTGGATGAATATCTCTGCAGCTCGAAAAACGTGTTTTTTAATGAAAAAGTAATTAGTGATTTCCTTAATTTGCCTTCTTTGTCAACACTAACACACATGCTTTTTGCATTCAAAGTACAAAATATTAGAGAGAGCAAAAATTTGAGATACAGAACTAATCATGTTAAGACAACATAAGGAAACATATGCATGGGGTAATTATGCTTAGTATTATAAAAATATATGTTTTTTTCTTATGCAACTGTTGCAGACAATAACAGCTGATTTCAGTTGCATTTCACTGCCTCATCACATGTTGTGTCACACAGCTGCTTTTTATTTACCCAGACAAGCCAGTGTCATGGCTGCCAGGTGGATCGATTGCATTGAGTTTGGTCGTTTGTTTAGTGCCCGAACAAACTGGAAGTTGAGAATCCCGGCGATCAGGCCGCAGATACAGCATGCTGAGAAGAGGATCATCTGAAAGACAAGACAAACTGTTTTCATGTCAGTTAATTGACATTATGTGCTCAATAAACTGACCAAATGAACTTTTATCTGAAATACTGTCCTCACCTAAACAATAGCTTTGGTGGTGAATGATGCACATCAGACCAAATAGATCTAATTACATGGTGGAAAATTAGATTTCTATCACAACAGATTTTATCTTTAAAAAATAATCACAGCTTTTGAAAGAATTTTTACCACTAACTTGTCACATTGGTGGATGAGTTGGCTCTATGTTTGTTGGTTTTCCTTCTGAGTATTATCATATCAATCCCTTCATCTGGATAACCCTTGTTTGAACTTTAAAAGGCAAAGCAAAACTCCAACCCAATTTGAGATTTCTATTTCCCCAAAAGGCTCCAACTGGGAAATGATTGCATCTCCATTACCCTGCTATCAGAACAACACAGTTACGCAATTATACTTTCCATTGATTTAGAATGCATGTGTGGTGTATTTGCATCTGCACTGCAGGTATTGTCTCATTGCTCCCAGTACAGAGGCCGTTAGTGCGTTAACCGCATGCAAAAGGGCATCTCAGATTTCAGTCATTACCCAGAGAAGTGTGGAAATCGGCTGGCAGGGGTCCGGAGCCAAACCGAGCTAATGCAATCATCACCCCATAGACAGGGGGAGGGAGAGGAGGAGAAATGGAAGAAGATGAAAAAGGGAAGATGGAGAGAGCATGGGTATTGAACTGACAGCAACTATGAGCCAGAATTGAGGAGGCACAAAGACATATTGGAGTGATGAAGAATAGAGATATGAAGAGATAAGAAAAAGCTCTGGACAGACAGGGTGAGACAGGGAGACGTCTCGGTTACAGCAGATTGGAATGACATTGATCCATCATTATTGCACTGCCTGCAGGAGACAGAGTCAAAGGGAAACACTAGGACTTGGAGACACACTGTAAAAAAGGTTGAAAGAGTGACAGAAAGAGAAGAGAGGTGACCGCTTGCCTCCTCTCATTTCCTCAGATGTCTGTGTCAAAGCACACTGTGTGTTTTATTTAAAGCCTATCAAAGTATTTTAGTAAATACTAAAAATCCTGTGTGCTTTATACAAATGGATGTAGATATATTCATATGAATATATATGTAGTATCTATATATTTGCATGTAGTTGTAAGTGTAAAATCAGCAACATGAATAACAGAAAGAGAGGTTTAAAACATCAACCAGTGTGTAATTAACCCTTAAAATTTATTTTTTTATTGTTTTTTCTTGAATAATATTAACTTTTTAGTTCAACTCTAAGTTATTAAACATGACTGTATAAAGATATATTAATCTTGATCTAATTGGTAATAGGTTTATGTTTTAAAAATTAAGGGAACTATTTCATGAACAACTTATACTTAGTCTATAGTCGCATTACTCATTATGGTGAGAATCCATCTATATATGGACAGGTTAGCTTGGATAACAAATTTCAAAATTTCCAATTATGTCCATGATACATTTTTTTGAAAATCACATATTGTATTTACTTGTGTCTTTTTCTGGTATCAGACTTTGTTCCTTGATCTGAAATCTGTAATTCTGTAAATCTTTTCCCACAAAACTGTAAAAGATCATCTTACACCCCTTTGAAAATCTTTTCAGTGCACCCCTTGTCTGGACTTGAGTGTAATTCAAGATAATATATTTTTTTAAGTTAAAGGAAGGGGGTTTGAGGGGAATTAGAGTAGAGGAAGAGGAGTTTTATAAAATAGCATGATTAGCATTGACAACACAGTTAAAAAAAAATCATGGAGGACGTGCTCATAAAAAAATGTGTTTTCCATGATGATATGTTTTTTTAATAAATAGAAAGTTTGGGTGAGTATTTCAATCTCTGGCAACATTTAATTGAGCTACTTTCCGAAGCTGTTCCTTCAGACTGAGATATTGTTTGAATGTCAGGGTGGTGACCTAAGGTGACCCGATTGTGGGTCAGAATGACTTGGCCTTGAAGTTGGAAGAGGTCATAGTCTTATTGAATGGACTGGATTTCATCTGACAAAGACACTGATTAGTCATTAGTCATCAATAGTATCTAGTTTTGGCTGATGCCAAAGTTGAACTGACCCAGGAATCCGTTCAGTGATCCTACACAAAGGAGGTATTTTTGTCAAATTGATTAGCAAAATTTCCCAAACACTACTTGCACAGTTTAAACTAAGATTTTAAAAAGAGCCAAACAAAATGTCTGGTCTCTGCTGCACACACACTCCCTACATGCTCTTCTATTTCTTGTTACATGTTGCTCTTTCTTGTCTTGTGCTTGAACAAGAAAATGCTTTTGCTGTATTTAGGTCACAATCTAGAAGACAAAAGAAGCAGTTAATAGGTGTTCATGGGGGAAGTTTACAGTACTTACAATAAGACCTGTCCTCTTCCGGGCACACAGCACTCCGCACATCCCACAGAGCAAAAACTGAAAAAAAAAAATCATATTTATCAACAGCAATATTGCAAAACTTCCCTTCTTCCCTAATCTTAAAAAAAACAGAAAAGGAGAGTCCTCAACGACTCCAATGTATTTGTTTCTCTTAAAACAATGTTTTTTGGCAAGAAGCCACGTTGTCTCACAGTAGGTCTAGGTAATTCAGAGCAAAGTGCAGAGTGTACTGTGGTGGCAGAACAAACTCACAAAGGCACAGCTCAGCGAACTGTGTGTTGTATTTGTTTGCTGATAGGAGCAGTGAGAATATGTTTGAAATTAGCTTTCCTCTGTCAACTGTTGTTTCAGTATCAAGTTTGCTCAGAGTCCCTGTTGATAGGCACAAACATGAAGGATTATGGTAATCAAAATAAATTATTTGCTTACTGCAAAGGTTTAAAACTCTTGTCGAGAATATTTGTGGATACTTTTTGCACTCCAGAGAAAGAAGAGCAATTATTGTCTAACTGCAAGGAGACAAGGACATCCTCCTGAGGTAAGACACAAAGGAATCGCAACGGGAAGTGTAGAGTGATTGAGCTGATTATAACCCAAAATATAGGGGCTACAAAAATTCTACAAAGGTCCAATATCTATGGGAAAAGTAGCTAAAATGTGATGTTCTGTGACCTGGTAGGATCAATGGAGAGACCTACCAAAACAAATGGTGGGGGTGAGCTGTTACTTCTAGTAGATCATCCTATTTGTAAGATTAATAATACCTAGCTGAATCAATAAACCTCTCAGGGAGTTTCTCCCAGCTTCTGGCAAGTTCAAAACTTTAAATCCTAATGCTTCATATTTGAGGGTTTTATTGAAGATGTTTATGTAGCTATTGGTAATGGGATTTGTTAAGCGGAGGAAGGAAACTTTTTGGAGTTGGTTTGGGTCTGGGAGCTTCCGCAACAGCTTTCATCCAGGTTGTATCCTTAAACAAAAAACTAAAGGAAAACAGGGAACAAGGATAGCTTTACACAAGGCGTTTAGCTGGGCTTTGCTATGGCTGGTCCATGTCCTCAGTCATTTTTTTGGTCTCCAATGTACAGTCTTTTAAAGAGAAATCAAGGTAAAGAGGGTGTCTGATATGTGAACCTCAAAGTCTCATCTTTGCTTTTGACAGACTATGGTTCTATTGGCATCTTGAAGCCATGAGATTCAGGTTGCATCAAAGAAGTTTACAACAAACTGTGAAGCAGAGGATGCTCCTGTTTTACCTTGCAAGAAAGAGAAATTGTAGGCAGATTTGTGAATTCACGAACTCACAAAAATGCATCTTGGGAGAAGCTAATAGATGCATTAGCCTCAATACAGAAATGTTTTACACCAATGAAATGCAGTGACATGCATGATGTCAACCAGAAGCGGCAGGCAGAAGCAAAACAAAGATGGCTGCACCACTGGACACACATGCTAACTGTTAACTGATGTACTTGACTCTTGTTACTTTGTCTGTTTTAGCTAGATTACACATCTATTTCTTTTTTGAAAAATGAGCAAAAAGATGATATGTGTGACTTTGTGTATTGGAAGAGATGTTTGGATGTTCCTACTGACTGGATTTAATTATTAGTTAACTCCGCTAGTTGTGAAACAAATCAAGAAGATGATATGTTACAGCTGGTACTGCTGCTGCGATTGGCTAAAAGCTCAACATGGAGGCAGGTGACACTCAGTGCTTTACTCAGTTACCTTGAAGAATTGTATTGAATGTTCTTTCTTCTTGCGAACCCTTTTCACAGGAGCATTTCGAGAGGGATACTGTGTAGATTTCAAATTGAACTATACAGATCAATCTGGCTTATGCCAGGTTAGCTCCTGCTAGGTCTAGTGTTAATCTTTGCCTGAAGTTGAGGAGGTCAAGTATCATGGTCTCCTTCTTACAATAGCTGGAAAACTGGCAGAGGATGGTTAGATTTATTAGATATTTGTCAGCAACAATGTTGACCCTGTTTTAGTTTAATGTGTTGATGAAACAACTGAGAAATAAAGTGAAGTTCTTTAAGGGCAGGATAAAAGGTGGCCTCCAGAGACCTACTCAGAGTACAGCCACCGCTCCTTTGAGTTAAAAAGAATTAGTTGAGAATGTCCAAGTATCTGATTGTGACACGGAAAAGGTTGGAACATTTCCTATTCGGAGAAAAGCACACCAAACACAAATTCTCTCAAAGACGTTGTATATCAATTTTAATTTGGAAACGGCTACAGATCTCTAGAGTGAATCTCAGTAAGAGTATTGATGAGGAGAGGGATGTCTATGATTTGTTATAAGGATCTGTAATTGAATCTAAAAGTAAAATTATTTATTTCAGAGATTTTTAGAGCAGGGATCGTGGAGGTGCTGCAAAGTAAGGGCACTAGATTTAGTCTCCCTTCCCTTATTACCACCATTTCAAAAAAATGTTTATAAAATCAATTCAACTTCCACATTTCTGCATTTCCACTTTCATTTTTTTGGTTGCTTGGCATGTCTGCTGAATGTTGTCATTTATGACCTACTGTTTCCTTGGATAAATATATTATCCAAGGCAATAAGGCTTTTGACACCACGAGTCCCACCCATTGGTTGGGCTGAACTGATTTTCTCTTAGGGGATTAATAAAGTATAATTGAATTGAATTGAATTGAATAATATTGCTACAATCTAAAATGAAAATAAGTGGGAGAGCAAGGAGGGGGGAAGAATAATCTCCAATAACAGTTTGAGTAGGGGCAGCAATGAGTGATACTTTAGGCAACCCAGTCTCCATAACAACCATTTATTTTAAGGATTTTGTACATATCTTTACCAAGAAAAAGTGGAAACTGCTATGGTGTCAGTAGGAGCCCAAATCAAAATCTTGCTTTTTCAATCTATTTCTCTGGGCAATTATCAATCAATGCCCAGGATGACTGACTCCACAAACAGCTGTAAATGTTGAGCACATCTGTCACACTGCATAACCTGTCTTTCATGCAAAGCAAAGAAAATATATAGACATTAACAGTCCTGTCTACAAGCAAACAAGTCATTATTGACATTTCACCTTCTTCCTTTTCCAATTTAGAACATTAGATTTTACTTTGATTGACTGATAAAATCTTCAGACTGAGAAGTACTTCTTAAAGCGCTCCTTTTAGTGAATGCACTTATTGTAAACACGAAGATTATTGATTGACGAATAGGAGATGTTTCCTTAGCTGGAGCAGTGTTGTTATTAAAGTCTGCAAACATCTGGGAATTCATCTGAAACTAAACTTTTTTATATAGAATGGCAGTGGCATCAAAACAAAGTTGGTGTGGGTGCAGCTGTAACAAGAGGAGACGCTCCCAGAAGTCTGAGAGCATGATTGGGCATAAAAGCTTTGACCCTCTAAGGAACCAGGACCAAGTCAAGCATGAATTAATAAAACCAATATTTAGCTTCAGAGATATGAGCTAAAGTGCTTTCTTGTCATTATGGCACTAAAAGAGCAAATTTATTTCCTTATGTATCTTAAAATGTATTTTCTGTGCAATTTTATGTTTAAGTTGTTCATTTGTTAGATTCTTATTTTGTTATTAGTATATTAATTTGTTTCTTTTTTTATAAAAATCTATTTTTTCTCCTTACTTTTAGTTTGCAGGTTTATAGTCTTATTGTTTCATCTAATAAGAACCCATTCAGCTATCTAAATTTTCTGATTAAAATAATTTTATTTTCTTTTAAAGGTGAGTAAAGATTTTTATAATTACTCTCAATAAGTATTTTCTGTAAAAATCGTTTTTTAAAAGGTCAATAGATAAAATGGTCTACACAGCTCTAAATATCCCCTCTATCCTCTGGCATGTACTTATCCTTTGGGAGTAAATAATAAAACAAGTGAGGACAGCAGTCGGCGCACGTACACAGAGTCCACTCCACACCGGGGAAGCGTCGCCCTGCTGTGGTGGGTGCTCCCCACGTACCCAGCTGATTCCAACCGCTCCCAGGACGATGCTCGCCACACCCAGGCCCACTTCCACCAAGGAGAGAAGTAGCAGGCTCCACAGGATCTTTCGGCTGGAGCACATCCTCCCCCGGGCATCTCTCCAGCTCCAGCAGGAGGAGGCGAGCACACGGTGAGAGAGGACCCCGCTGCTCGGCGTTCCGAGAGCGGCGTGGCTCCGCTCCTCTCGATACAAGCAGGAGGACGAGGGGCTTATCCGGTAGAATTGGTCCACTTAGAGCAGAAAGTCATTAAAGAACTTGTAAAGGATGCTGCAAAACTAGTAGAAAGTAATAAAAAAGGAGGAGAAATCCTCTAAATTAAATTCGGCATAAGTTCCCCAGCTTCACAGACGCGTCTGTGGCGCTTGGCGCTGTCCAAGGTACTATGAAGCCACTGCAAGCACGCGCACACGAGAGCGCGCGTACACGCACATCGAAACATTACTACAGTACTCATACACAGGTGAACACAACAAGGAAGTAAACAATATTTCTTGGATCTCAGACTCTGGTTCCTTGATGACTCAGTTCATTCATATCGGTTTTCATAGTATTTCTCTACTGCAATAAAACTGTTTCGATTTTACAGCCAAAAACGTGCCTATTAGATACAATATGAACTTAGTGTCCACTTTTACGTTAGGGTTAGGGTTAATCCTCATGGCATAGATTTGGCAGGTAATGAGTTTAACGGTTTGAGCTGGGAGTTCCCATCAGAGGATCATTATTAAAATGCTTAATCTTCAGCAGTAATACCCGTAATTGCTGCACATTTTCAGTTTGTTGACCTCAAATTCCATTGCTGTCATCAGCTACAGTTTGAATGAAGACTGAATGGAGAAATTAAAATGTTTTTTTTTCTTTATACTCTGAGCATTCAGAAACTGTATTTTGCTTATGGTTAATGGCATGTACTAGTACAGTGCTTTATAAACTTTCACGTTACATTCAGTTCCCATTTACAAATACATTTACATATTGATGTTGGTACATTAAAGCTTTCCTGGGGTAGATCGACAGAAGCAAGGCTGCCATGGAATCAGCACCACTGGTCCTCCGACCACTAATTGAATATAAGATGGGGGGTGTTTTTCCCAAGAACACAACAACTGAAAAAGACTGAGTGGGGGGCTCAAACTGGCAACCAATTAGTTGCTGGAGAAGCTCTTACCTCCTGAGCTAGCATCTTATATTGGACAGTGTCATGTCGGGTTTTAAATGCTTAGCCCACATGCAGAACACAACACGGGAGAGGAGGAATAAGATTAAGATGTTTATTTTCCAGATGTAACAATAATAAGAAACGTGCAAAGGGGAAAGGGCCGAGGGAATAACGTCAGCCAGCGAATTCGGACTGCGACAGCTCACTGAAGGGGAAGAGCAAAGGGGTGAGTTCAAGGGCATGGGAAACAGCAGAGCAGAGTGTAGATCTGTTGACTGCTTACTTGTAGTAGTGATTTCAGAGCTTTGGAGGGAAAATGACAATAGCCGGGGTCTGGATTCCTTGAGGGTTTAGAGGCAGCGGAGGAGTGCGGCGGAGAACAAGCGAGAAGGCTCAGGTTCGACGGAGACACAGAGGAGAAACTCGACCACCAGCCGTGGGAACACGTGGAAACAACGAAGAGGTGGGTATGGAAGCTCGGGGCATCCAGTGGGTATCCAGCATCATGAGGGTGGTTGAGAAACCAGAAACCAGCCAGGATCTCTCCAGTGAATCCAGGACGACTGGGGGATCACCTGAAGACAGCAGAGGACACAGAAAAATCACAAGGAGTTAAAAAAAAACATTAGGGAAATGCAGAGACTAGCTCAATGGGGCTCAGAGGTACCGAGATTGGCAAACACTCAGGCTCTGAAGGACTGGTGGCCCACTCCTAAAGTACTGCCGCCTTGATGAGCAAATCCAGCGCAGCTGTGATGGACGACGACATCTCAGCACTCCAACCGGAACCTGGCGCCATCTAGTGGTGGAAAGGTGGAACAGGCGTACAGGAAAAACCACCCACAAAAGAGCCAGAACCCCGGATCATGACAGATAGTAATGGATAGTTAGTTGAAATATATGATTTTCTTTGTTTTGATAGAATAGTTTGGATATTATTGGTATGTAGCTCCTCACATGATTCATAAAAAACACATCACAGTCTGTTGCTGTGTGTTTCCATTGTTAGTTCAAAGAGGTGTTTTGACCAATCAGTGATAAAATGACAAGAAAGTGAAAGTTATTATTATATAGACTCTTTAAATGTTTTTTTTTTTGTGAGAATGTTGCTCCTGGGTTGTATTTTTTTCTCTGCCTCAGAATATATATGTTTTTTCTTCTGCACTGAGGTACCATAAACAGTGGTGATATTTTACAGCCAGCATGAGTTATAGTCTGCTGAGTTAAGCTACACTGACCATGCTGCACCATGTTGAATCAGTGTTTACGTACATCCTCTCCAGAACTGAGCTCAAATGGAGCCCATGTAATTCATAGATAAACCCATAATGACTCCTTAACATACTAACAAATCCAAATCCAACAGTCTCTTCCCTTTTTCAGACACGGTTTCACTTAGGAGATAAACTTAGCAGCCTTCATTTTCAAACTGAAAATGGACATTACAGTTCTGAATACAAAAGGGAATTCAGAGATTAGAGTTTATTGTTAAAATTCTTCAACTTGAATCTTTCAAATAGCTTTCATATTTTATGCCCACGCTGTTAGTTAATTTACTTTTTTTATTGAAAAAATTACCTAAGATGAGTACGAAAATGCACTGAATAAGCTTCAGATTAGGGGCCATTTAGAAGTGCTTTGTGCAGAGATCAGCACTTTACACTACAGCCTAGGAATTTTTTTGTAGTTTTCTTTGGAGAAAAGTAACATAAGAGTGTTTAGACATAAATAATAGAACATCTAAGGGCAATGGTGGCAGCTATAAAACTAGGTAAACTTCAATCTGCAAAAACCTTTTGGGAAAAACATACTAATATAGTCAAATTCAAACTTGAATATTTAAACTAGATCATTAGGAGCTTCGGTTGTTAAGATTTTCAAGGGATTTTTGCAGATGCATACTCATGCCTGACTAAAGAACACCGTTGAAATATATAATTTAGTAAAGTTTGATTTTAGTTTTTTTTTATACATGAGAATGTTGATTATGAATTTTTTATTGGTGCAGCTACAACAAAAAGCTGCTGTTGGCTGGAATAAGATGTATTTTCACAAGATACAAACACTGGCAGACTGGAAGAAACTGGAATTTTCTCTTTCCTCCCCTTGACTCATTCATTGCTCTATATCTACTTTTTCATCTTTTTTGTTCTTGCTTAGAGTCATAACAACAGATTTTAATTATAGCTTTATCTCCTGTTATGGGCATTGTGCTGAGGCTTTTGACATCAATCATTATGTGTAGTGACCTCATCTGTAAGCTCAATCAGATCTCCATCTGGTTATGAAGTCATAAATATCTGAATGTTTCTCTTATTCACTTTGTCTTTCATGCACATCCAAATGTTCCTGTTTGTTTGGGGTTGTACTCGGATAAATAAAGGAAGTGGATGATTTAAGAGTTGTGTTTAGTCTTTTTCTTTGCAATATAATTACTAAACATTACAGCACTGACATGGATAAACCACAATTGGCCTTCACTGTGATTTTGAAAACAGATTAGTAATTGTTTAAAAAACTTTCTGACAAAAGGAGAACCTTTGCTGTAAGAAAATGCAGAAGTAATACACAGTTGTTTATTGGAAACATTTAAAAGGATTGACAGAGCACAGTTAGTTTTTTTTTCCAAACCTTTTACAGAAAAATTATATACCTTCCACAAATTTTCTGCTTAAATCATTCAGAGCTTTAAAATTTAATATTAGAAAAGAGTATCCAGTAAATACAAGATCCAGCCTTCAAATGATGACTTGATTTATTTAAAAAAGTCAAATATGTCCTGTGTAAAAACAGATTTGGGCACCAAACCCATTATCTGGTTATGCCACGTTTGTCTGCAATACCTACAGTTAAGGTACATGAACTGGTAGAGAGTTGGTTAGAAATACTTCCTACCTCTCCCTACAGAATGTTTTAATTTAGCCACACTGGAACATTTCTTTCAGGATTGGGGGGTGGTTTGAGCTTAGGACAGAACATTTTATCTGTAATTAAGACTATACTTTGACTAGGCCCCTTGAAAAAACTCTTTTTATGGGCATCTTTGGATTATTATCCTAAAGCAAACCTAGCTTATGGCTGTATATGCTTTGTGAATTTTCTTCTAGAACTCAAAATCAAGGTTGGATTAATTACAGCTAGTTGCCTTGAGGTATAAACACTTATAAACACTCAAAACGTTCACCAATCATGATGGTGTAAAAACATTTTCCAAAATAATGTAACAGGATGTACAGAACTGAAGAAGTCTCTTGGATGAGAGGCGAAACGTCTTCTAGAAAACTACACGTCCAGTTGCCTAAACTGAATTTTCCTAGCGCAACAGGATGTACAGTTTCCAACAATTCCCACATATTATGTGGCACAAACCTTTAAGGTACAGTAAATGTGAGGTGGGTTGTGTGTACATTTGGCTCAACATGGTTCTTTCCTTGAAATTCACTCATGGATGGGGCTTTTGCTCAGATTCATTCTTAATCTGAAGTCAATAAAGTAGCTGTTTACTTGATGTAGTGCAATCCTGTGCAGTGGTTGGCAGCAGCGTTCATTCAGTGCTGCCAACTTGGATTAGTTTTCATGAAGAGACATCCTCCTCTCTCCTGCTGAAGTCACATCTGCCGCATCTACCCAATCAGCAGCAGAAGGAGAGGCGGGACCTCCTGCAGTTCTTGGGTTACACTATGATTGCATGGATCACGTGAAAAAACTGTATGAACATTCTGTTCTTTTGAACTTTATTTAACGTCATTTTAATAACCCTAACTATCGAAATGAATATTTGTAAGGAAAATATACCTACAAGACATCAATAATAAATTATATTTATTGACATTGATCACAGGTGTGTAGAATGAAACTATGTAAGCATGAAATTTTACTAGAGTGAAGGCCGATTTCTTTTGCTGCAGCTGAGAAATTGGTTTCCGTTGTAATTTTACCCGCATGTCTGTTGCTGAGGAGTGCAGTAAGTGTTTTGCTTTACTCAGACATATAGTTTAGAGGGTGTTGGTCATTATTAAAACCACTATTGTAGTGGTTTAAAGAACATCAATTGGTTGATTTAAACATTTAATTTTCCAGCAGTTCCATTATTTATTTATTAAATAAGTAAAGGAGAAGAGAAATACCTTAGAAAAAAAAGTCACTGATTAAACTTCATGATCATCTTTCTTAATTTAGTAAAGGAAGCTGCTACCTATTTACAGTAAATAAAGGTGTCACTATTTCAGTACTCTGAAGGAAACACCAACTCTTGTAGGTCTGCGTTTTCTCATCATTTCTAATAAGAATTCTGTCTCTGTAACCCTATCTTTTTTGGTCTCCTAAAGCCATAACAGAATGGTTATGAATACGGTATATAACTTTCAAATCAACTAGATGAGTTAAAAAAAACACGATATCACGACATGCAGGAATGATGATATCCCCAGAAGCCTATATGGCCCTTAGTGGTGCTATTCTCTCTTCATGTAACAATTATACAGACATGCATGACTGCAGGCTCATAATGAGCAGACTACTGGGCAAATGTCATTCTGCTGTCATTCCCTGGAGATACAGCAGAAGAAGAGGATTGAAGCTGCCGTTGGCCACAAAGACACAGGTTTTTGTATCTTAGAATCAGAATCAGAATAAGGTTTATTGCCATTGTTAGTGAAGGAGTTCACAAACTAGGAATTTTTTATGGTACA
>JAUZNJ010031079.1:0-14425 GCA_034780135.1 Jordanella pulchra | reverse complement strand
TCTATCTATCTATCTATCTATCTATCTATCTATCTATCTATCTATCTATCTATCTATCTATCTATCTATCTATCCTTAGTTAGGTTGCTGTTGTAGCTGCTTTGGGGTGGGCTGACATAACATTTATAGATGTATTATAAATGTATTATATTTGAAAATTGCAAGGAGTTTTTTGGTTCATTGGTGTGTTAAGACAGAGGGTTACTAACAGCAATATGGCTTACCTTAAAATTTGTTGGTTGTATTGTATACTGATTATTTTCCTTACAAACAAATTATTTACATTTTCATATATAATCAGGAAACATCCTTTACTTAACTTGAAAAATATCTGCAGGTCCATTTTTATTGTAGGTCTAAATACCAAGCACTTCTTTAGGTCTAATTCCCCTATAAACCAAACATACCTTATTGTACGTTGTAACATTTGATGCAGCTTGGCTATAGCTGAAGGAAAACAAGCATGTCGCTTGTAT
Source organism: Jordanella pulchra (assembly GCA_034780135.1). Lineage (NCBI taxonomy): Eukaryota > Metazoa > Chordata > Actinopteri > Cyprinodontiformes > Cyprinodontidae > Jordanella > Jordanella pulchra. Next base: position 13,949 of record JAUZNJ010031079.1, on the reverse strand, counting down.
TATAGCGATATTTGTCTTCTTGTCTTTTCTCCTCTGTGCAGCCATGTTTTTTTTATCACACAAGATGACCACAGGACAGTAATGTCCTCTGACAAGCTGCGAAGGTCAGTACTCAGGCTGTGTGATCGCTTCGCCCCAGGGAACTGTTGTGGACCTATACACAGATTCTAATTCTTTATATGCATATATTCAAGCTTAACTCCTGTGGATTTTTATATTTGTATATTTGTGAGTGTAAATGTCTGTGAGTGTTACTGTGCATGATGTGGCCATGGATTTATTACCAGGTGGGGAAAGTTTCCCTGAAATATGCTACATTATAGGTAGTTGTGAGGACCAATGAGTGATCCACATGAAAAGTTCTCTCCTTGGGGTGGGGGTTAGGTTAAGATGAAGGTGTTACGGTTTAGTTTGAGTTTAGGTTAGGTCTAGAGCTAAGTATGTGAAGGTAATGGTTAGGGTAAGGGTCAGGGTTAGTTTGACCAATACATAGCTTTTTTGCCTATTTTGATTCTAGGATTGTGCCATATTTTTTTTTTTTTGAAAGTAGGCAGACAGGAAATGGGATTAGAGAGACAGGGAAGACATATGCTGAAGGTCATCAGGCAGCAGTCAGAACCTGTGACAGCTGCATCGAGAACTACATCTTTTGCACATGGGTGGCGCACTTAACCCAGCTCAGTAACACCCAGCTTCTTTGTATGCATTTAATAAAAACTCTTAACTGAAGCCTTTTAGAGAGTATAATGGAAAACCTCTATACTCTTCAGCAGCTCCACTTTTTTCACAGAACAAAAGACTATTTTCTGTTTAAGATGCTTTCAGTCTTCAATATTGCCCAAAAAGGAATGAAAGCAAATTACTTACCTCCATCCTCTCCATGCAGGGTATCAATTAAAGAAAATAATTGGCACCTTTCAAATTTGATTATTTTATTCTAAGGAAGTGAGGCAGCATCAGAGGTAAATATAAAACCTTGATTTGGACTGTCTTGATTTAGCTGAACTTCCTTGGTTATCAAAATTTACTAGTTTCATATAAACCCTAAACTTGTATGTTAGATAGAATTCCAAATAAATGATCTAAAGAATTTCAGATATGAAAGGTCTATCCCCAGAACTATCCTTACCTTTCTGTCACTAGCATCATGTTAAATCCACAATAGAATTTTAAATTCTCCTTCTCACATATATAGCCCCAAATAACCAAACTCCATCTTACATTAGAGAGCTGATCATTCCTTATGTTCCTAACAGAGCACTCCACTCTCAATCTGCAATATAATATATATATATATATATATGTACTACAAGTGGTTCCTAGAATTTGTAAAAGTAGAATGGGAGACAGATATTGGGCTCCTCCGATGTGGAAACAACTACTAATTTTAGTCTGTGAGGCAGACACCATGTCTAATTGTAAAGCTGGGCTTAAAGCATTCCTTATAGTTAGAGTGGCTCAGGTTATCCTGAGCTACCTCTATAGTTATGCTGCTATAGGCTTAGACTGCTGGAGGACATAGGGACCACTTGTCATCATTCTACCTCTGTTCTCCAATTTTGCATTATTTGTTAGTACAACCCCTAACTTTATGTTTGCTTTGCTTTATCTCATCATAGTAGCTGCATCTGACGTGGTACTGTGTTTAGCTGTCACACCATCCAGGAGGGAGGAATCAGATGGTCTGAAGCCCTCAACAACTTAAATTATAGAGTTGGGCCATTTTTTCAATATTTAGGTTTATCTTCTTAACCCAGCTATGAGCTCAGCTTTTGTGATTAGCTGGACCTGTTTTCTTTTATCATTTTTTAGCTGATTATTGACCCTAGACTCATCGGCTGTGCTTATTTCCTAGACAGAGGTACCTATGGAGCAAGTTGTATTTATACAATATTGGTATTTGTATACATACAAATACCAGCATTCAAGTGTATGATAAAGTAGAATTTAGACAAAAAAATGCTAAAGGTTTTTACATTCATTCAGAAGCATCCTTTTGGAGATATGGTAGTTATTTATCCTATATAAGGCTTTAAAGATAGTTAAAATAGACTTTGCTTTATTTGTTGCATTACTTCAAATTGTCCTGAGACTTTGCTCTTTATCTCTTAAATCTTTTGTCCTATGTTTTTGTATGTTGTGACAAATGGTCTCCTGTTTGTTATCTGTCTCAAAGTATTGCCTCATCTGTAATTACATTAGTCCAAGTCTTCACTTTGTGTCTGCTGTGTGTTTGATAGTTGCTCTGCGTGTATAACAAGTTAGATGTGAGGAAGAGATCATTTCTGCATTACTGTATCAGGCTGCTTTATATTCCTTTCTGGCATGCTTATCTCAAGAGGCAGTGGGTTCAATGTTGAGATTTATTCTGTCAAATGCATCATGTTTGTGTATGTGTATGGGGTTTTACCTAATTATGTAACACTGTTAAGCTGTAGCTGTTGTCTTTTGTTCAAATATTGATGCTACAACATGCGGCTGGCTTGATAATCTGACTCAAAATTATAACCACAAAGGTTCAAAACTCCTCATGGGAAAAATACAAAAAGTTAGATAAAATGAGTTTTACAAATAATAATTGGGAACAGGAGTTGGATTTTTGTGGATCTGTTCTATACCTTTGCCTTCTAAAGAAAGTTATTGGCTGGGATGATTCACCAAGGCCGAGGCCTGTACTGTAGACAGTGCCCCTGTCCACAGATGAAGATATGCAAAAAAAAAAAAAAAAAAATCAATACCTTTCCTGAACTGACATCTTCATTGTCTTGTGGAGGATTGCTTTGTGATCAAATGAGATAAATATTACACCATTTAGTCAATAAAACAAGAGTCAGGGCAAGTTTTCCAAAACTGAGCTACCTATCAAGCATGGTGGTGATACCATAATAATGAGGGTCTGTACTGTTGCAAAAGGAACTGGTTCTGGTGTGTAATATAAAAACCCACAAAATCAAGAAGTGTATAGATTTTAAGTGAGGAACTTTGACACAGTTGTCTTTGGTTTAATTTCTAGCCTCTGGTCCTTTGCTGTATGTGCTCTCCTTCTCCTCACACCCACTTTCCTGTCTGATGACTATACAATAAAACCCACATGTGCAAATGAAATATTGCAAAAATATATAAAAAAAGTAAGGCCTGTTCCAAGTTAAAACCTCAAAATTGACAGAGAAAATAATCATCTACCACTGGCCGTATTTTACTTGTGTGCTAGGTGCATTGAATATGGTACAGAGTTTTAATCTGTATTGAGTTTTCAGGTTTACAAAAGGAACACATATAACACTGAACTTCAACCTAGGTTTGAAAGCTGAAGTCCTCAAGATGAAAAATCCTGTTTCTCATAATGTCAGCCTTCTATCCTCTGGAAATTTACTCAACGATTTTAGTCAGTATGATCATTTGGAGTTGTTAGGGTGTGTTTCTGCAATAAAAACATTGAAGAAAGGTGACCACTTTTGAGAACATTTTATTTCAAGGACATCCAAAAGTATAGGTACATCTTTACAACTAGGAATATTAAGTACTCAAAGCATTTGTGTGTAAAAGGCTTTATAATGAACATTTTTTATCAGTTTCCTTCACTGCCTCCACTATTTTTTTTTTGTTTGTCTTCTTGCTCGTGTTCAACCAGTTACCTTCTGCATACAGCTTCAAAATGACTTCTTGCAAGACATAAAAGGCACAACAATGAATCAGGAGGTTTTCTGCTCTCACATTTGTCTAATGTGCTTTCACAATATATTGAAAAAAATCTGTATATGCATTTCTTAATTAATTTAATTTATTTATACAACAAAGGATTGCTAGATAAGACTACAAAAAAACATTACACAACAGTACATTAATATGACCAGGTCTAGCATTTAATGCACATCTTTAAATTTTTATTTTGTTTTCAGTTTGTAAACAATAGAGCTTTGAATAACCTTCACCATACTGAGCTCAAGCTAATCTTGATTGAGTATCATTCAGTTAAAAATAAGAACATTTAATGGCAGTGAAGCCACCATTTTTCACATTGCACCAGCTAAAACCCAGAATATGTAACAGCTAAAATCTCAGTTATAAATATGACGACAAAGGCCGAAGGTGCTCAGCTGCAAATGCAAATATCACATGAATTGAATGATACAAAGCTATATTCCACAGTAACAAACACAGTGCAGCGATCTGCTCACAGAAAGTGTGAAATTTGAAATACCACATCTTCTAAAACAAGTTTATATATTGTATATATAATAGCAGAACAGCAAAGAATAGAAATGCTCACACAGCACAAAAACAGTCAAAGCAGAAAGAGGTAAAATACAATAATCTGAGCTGCCAATCAGATACATTTACTGTACTACAAAAAAAAACAAAAAAACAACGAGATTAATAAAACATTTTAACAAATAATGAACAGTATTAGACCTTACAAAATGCAAAGGTTAATTCATAAAAATCTACCTACAGTCCTGGTCAAAGGTTTACATTAACTCATTGTGGGAATGAATATCATATTTAAATTTTTGGATTTCTAGTGAACTATTTGATCTATAGTTTTAAGAGGATACAAGTTAAGTAAAGGTACAATATGAAATACGAACAAAAATTAGGCATCCATTTGAAATTATTGTGAATTTATTCACAGACATAGTCCAGCATTCTGTTATAATCCTGAATACATGGAATCTGATTTTGTGTCCGATCCAGCAGAAAATTGTTTCAGATGAGGCTGTAGCATTTAGTGTTCGTTTAAAGTTAATGTGGACGAACATAACTCCGAATGAGTTAAACCCCAGGTTCATTTTAGTCAGAACAATTCAGCGATAATTTCATGAGTCTTACAAGAAGAGAGATGTGGTTACAAAATAAAATACATCTGCTTTGAGGAAAAAAGACAAAATATAAATCTGTTAATGACAAGAGAGAACAGTCAGGTTTGGAATCGCACAGTTCATATAAAGCATGTAGGACAGACTGGAGCATAAACAATCAATGAAACCTTTCAAAAAACTGAATACTTTACCCATGATAGGGGTTCAGGAGGACATAAAGAAGATAGTGATCCTCTAGTGAGCCTCACAAAAGTGAGGGACAGTAGAAAGCCTAGATTATTACCCTCCTCAATAAAAAAGGAAAACTTAGACAAACTTGAGGAGTACAGAAAACGGATATAGTAAAATGTTGATCCTCTCTGAGCCTCACAAAAAACTAAACAGCAAGGGGCCGACGGTGCAGGTAAGATTTCTTGGGTTTGTCAAGAAAAACAACCAAAGAAAAAAACAAATTTATTATATTTTATTCATTTAAATGTGGCACATATCAAGTGGAAACCCCTCTTGCCAACCTGGGTGCATAAGATGAATTTAGCTATTACTTTTTTTTGAAGCACCTTTTGATTCAGGTTAAGCATTCAGTCTTCTTAAGTTTGTAAGGAATCTTAATAAAATTTAGTGGTCATATTACTTTTTTAATGTTCAAATATTTGCATCTTTGAGCCGAGCCCATAGTTTGATGATAGGGTGACATTACTACAACCTTCTGCTTCTCATTTAGTAGTATTAAAATACAACCTTAAGTTGTTGGGGAGGTTAGTAAGAGTCTGACAGCAAGACTGACAGAAAAGAATCATATGTCAAAATAAAAACAGTACCTTACCCACAGTGAAGCGCAGTTTGGTGAGAGTCATATTCTTGGGCAGGCTTCCTAAATTCAGGCCCTCGAGGTTTCCTGCACCTTTTAGATATTTCTCTTCTTCCACAAGTTGATCAAATGGCTGAACTACCTCAATCATATTCAGGTTCTAATGATTGACATGCTAATGACCTGAATATTTGACTCAGGTGTGTTGAAGCAGACACATCTAAAAGGTATGGGATACCCAAACTTAAGAGGGCCAGAAATTAGGGATTTTCTTCCAGGGTTACTTAAAGTGGACATGAAACAGTTGAACAAACTAACTTAATTCACGAGATTGTGTCTTACTATCATCAATAATTCTTCCTCCACCAAGGAAGTTATGTTTTCATCGGTGTTAGTTTGTTAGTTTGTCTGTTTTCAAAATAACTTGAAAAGTGTTAGGATTTTGCTCAGATTTTCCCAGAAGGGGCGTATTATAACCATTGACAAATGAATTAACTTTGGTGATTATCCGGATAACCGTCTGGGGGGGTAGCTGCAAAATTTGATCATGTGATGTTTATTTTTTCGAGGAAACCAATTTCAAGTTCAACTGAAAGAAGTTATCATGGTTTCAGGAAAAGGTATACTAAGACCTCAGTTTCGGCTTCAAAAATGATTGGTTGAGGTGCTGTTTGTTTAATTTTATGCAAATTGTGTATACATTTAAGATGAAATTCATAATATTTGAGTTGATTCTGTGCAGATAGAAAGAAAATCAAAATGAGTTGTAGCTTTGCAACAAAATTTTGTTTCTTTTTTCTAATCTTTTTTTAAAGTCATAAGGTTGTGCTTTAAAATCCTTTAAAGCACAACCTTTAAAATGTATCTCTGAAGCCCAAACTAATTATGGCATTCAAGCCCATGATGAGCATTTATTAGTCTCGATCAAGGCTGCATTGTAATAAATTAGAAAACATTGACCATGAAAAAAATAAAACATTGAATTAAGTTAATATTTACCTCGTTACTCTTTACAGAATATAAAATAAATTATACTGGTTGCATTTTCTTGATGCAAAGGTGTATTAAGCGTAGATATCGGTACTTGCTCTAAGAGTGGTTCACAAAAATAAAAAAATAAAAAGTCAATAAAAAGTCATCTTGATGTTTGTCCCCCCCTTCAGGATCAGAAACGATTGCTGAGAGATGATGAAAAGGCACTTATGTTAGGGGAATGTTTGATGGAGAGTTGGGCTTTGGGCAACAAAAATCTTCAATAGTTCAATGATTCAAAAAGGAAGGAGCACAAATGCTGTAATTCAATCAAAATAAGCCTGCAGTTTGAAGGAAATATGTTTGTTAGGGTTCGATTCTTTCATCAGTGACTCCAGCCTGCCTGTTTCTCATCTACAGATGCAATCTAAGACCCACAATGCTTTCACTGCTGTCCCTGTGGAGCAATGGAGGCTAATGAGGAGGCTGTAGTAAGGGCCGTGATGGTGGGAAGTTCCAATGCAGTTTTCTCAGAAGTTACATTGGAGTTTCTAGATGTAGTGGCTGTTCCTGGGAACGTGGAGGAAACCTGGTGCTTAGGGATGGTGTAGCTCTGGTCGGCCACAGTCTGAGGGCCAAGAGAATCAGTGGGGTGGGGGAGGATCTTTAAAAGAGAATGTCACAAAATTAGCAGAATAAATGTATTAGGAGAAAAACAAAAAGAGGAGGCTGAACTTCCGTTCATAGGTGAACAATGAGGTAACAGAGACCAAGAATACTGCGGCTTGAAAATGTCACCGTAACTCTTTTGTTTTTAATCTCTTACTTTACAACCAGAAGCGTTGATTTATTTGATTTGGATACTATGTATTTGATTAAGTGACCTCATACATTCAGGATATCACTCCTGATGACCGCACAGCGCAATTACAGGAGGGGTAAACAACTGCATAGTAACAACTATTTCGGACTGTAGATAGGCCGACAACCACAACTCTTCCCTTAAGCTGTCTGCTGTATTTCTTGGTATTCATAATGCTTTTGCTTATAACAGAAGAGGGCGCTGAATACAAGTGCATGGTACAATTCTGGTTTTTAGTAATCATTTTAGAATGAAACATCTTTTTACATTTCACAGTTGTGTGACAGTTTGCATTGCTTTGTCATTTAAAATTGGAATAAAATACAAAACAGCTTTTAGCTCTGCCAGATAACAAAAGGTGGTTCAAGAAGTTTAGCAACTTTCACAAGGCACTGTACCCACATATCACAAGATCAATAACTAAACTTCTAATTTTGTGACTTATGTTTTAATAACCTTCAACTGGCCTGTGTAACATAAAGGGAGTCTCAGAGCTATTATAGCAGATCTATAGCTTTTCTAATTGGACTCCATGAAGCTGCACAGACTGAGCCAAAGTGTTCTCTGAGTGTTTCATGAAAGTATGGAGTGGTATTAAAACAGAGGTGACTGGTTTAAAATTTTACAGACTGCATTGCCTTTCAACTGCTCTTTCATAGTGAACATTTGTGGATTATTCATTTTAAGACTCCGTATAACTCTATATAAAGGCAACTAAGGATTTTATTTGCAGTCTGTACGTTATGAAACACGTTTATATTCATGTTTCTCCTTTAGATTCATCGGATATATTCCCCCACCCCCCAAACACGAAGAACATATATGTTACCTGGCTGCTTTGTGGGTCATGGTAAGGGTCATTACGAGGAGAGAGCAAGATGCAATCCTGAGCTGTAGTTTTCTCCGTGCGTGGTGCACTGGGGTCACCATCATCAACACCATTGACAGCACACCTCAAGCCCTTAACACAGAGCACCTGTATGGTCAGAATAGCAGACAGAAAAGTTATTTGGGAATGTTCCATAACCATATGATAAAATGTTCAGTTGGCACAAATGTTTTAATGGTTAATATATCACAGCAAAACCGGAACAAGTAGCTAATTACAGTGGTGATACTGACATAAGAAAAATATATTTACAGAAAACAACTCATCATTAATCATTTTTTGTATGTGTCATTCATTTTCTCAAAGTTTCTCAATAAGTAAATAATCAATAAATAAATCAAAGAGGAGTTCCTCGGCATATTCTTAGGTTTTTTGATTACTGTAAAGTTCACCACAATATAGGTAGTTCAAATGGATCATCTTTAAAATTGTTAAGAGTATTACTACATAGTAACAGAAAGGGGAATCCTGTTTCAAAGAACAATCCTGAATTGAATTTGAAGTAGAATAGTGCTAAAGATTAGACAGCAAAAACCTGGAACATAATGCAAAACATAATTGGACAACATAATCTGATCAACACTTATGAAAATGTTTTTTATGTAGAAACAAGGAAACAGGTGGACTATTTTCTTGTGTTATCAATATTTTGGAATTATCCTACATTAATGGGTGATTTATTTATTTTAGAGAACTACAGCACCGACTTTCTAAATGTTTCAGTAATAGTTCTTAAATGAAATGCAAAGAACATCACAGATTATGACACCAAATCTCTGGTACATTTAGTGGTATTAAGTTTCTTCTAAATTCATTTTGTTTGTATAAAACATAATTTGCTTATTCTTTGATCATTTAACTAATTAACCTTTGATAGTCAAATAAGTCCAGAAGATTTTTTGCAGTTGTTTAATTTTGGCTGCTGTCATAAATTATAGTGTAGAAGCAGAACTAATGTGCAGGAAGGAGGTATGGTGATAAAGAAACTCTAATGGTAGGTTTTAGCTCAAGGAGAGCAAGACACAGAACTGAGGTGAGTTTAACAGAAGAAAGTAGCAAGCAAGATAAAAAACAACAGACTTAAAATTTAAGTAGGAGCAGAGAATCAAGCCATGAAAGTCTAATCAGAAAAATGCAAACAGCTTGGGGAGAGTGCTGAGCAGAGAGACTAAGGGAGGTCATAATGAAACACAGAAATTCACAAAGGAAGCTGAACCAAAAACACAAACCATTCCTGTGCTACAAAATAACACAGGAATAGAGCAACACTAGCATAGAAATCAGGAAAAAAAGTGAACAGAAAACAAGCAAAAAATTAGAAATTATGCACAAAGGAATGACGGGATTTATTAGGATTTTATAAAGATCGTAAAATCCTACAAACTCTGTAAAGTTGATTAGACTGAATATAAGCAGAGTCTGAAATATAGTAGGGGATTCTGCTGTTTGGCGTTGGCATTTAATGTGACCATGCATAAATTAAATAATTTCAGGAGACATTAATTTTTAGCCCTGCTCTAAACCAAAGCAGCCCAAGGTAAACTGAAATCAGCCTTAATTAGGGGTTGCAGTTTGTTAAGGGTGAATGTTTTCTCAGTTTAATTTACAGAGGGTTTCACTGAGGATTTTTATTTTTTGCAATATCCTGGAGATGAAATAAAGAAATTCTAGAAACCTCTTTGATACGTGATTTAAATGACAAGTCCTGATTGAAAATAACACCAAGGTTTTTTACATTATTGTTTGAAATGAAATGAACTTCATCCAGATTAGATGATTGACTAACATGATTCTTTTTTAGAGACTCTGGTCCAAAGAAAATAAGTTCTGCTTTAGGTTTTTGTGTCATCCAGACATGCCTGAAGTCTCTGTAATAGGTTAGTTTCATCAGAATTTATGGACAAATATAGTTGAGTATCATCAGTATACTGGTGGAAATTAATCCCATACCGTCTAATAATTCTACCAATTGGCAGCACTGTGGCTCTCCACAGGTAATCCTGGAGCTTGAAGGAGATTGGAAATTAACATGATGAACTGAAATCTGTCAGGAAAATACGATTTAAACCATCTTAGTGCCATTTCCTTAATTCATACAGAATGTTTAAGCCTTTCTAAAAGAATATTATGATCAAATGCATCCAGTTCATCACTGAGCAACAGAACAAGTACAGATACAAGTCCATTATCTGAGAATGTTTTAGTGACTTTCACCAGAGCTGTTTCAGTGCAATGAGGAGCTCTAAAACTTGACTGAAACTCTTCAGAAAGGCGATTATGGAGCAAGTGGTCACATACTTGTTTAGCAACTATTTTCTTTTAAATGTAGATAAGAAAGAAAGATTACATTTAGGTCTATAATTGACCAAATCATCTGGGTCAAGAGGCTGTTTCTTAAGAAAAGTTTAATAACAGCTAACTTAAAGGCCTGATTGACATATCACTGTAACAGGGATAGATTATTCATATCTAGAATGGAGGTGGAAATCAGAGGGAATACTTCCTTAAATAACTTGGTTGGAACTTGGTATAACATACATGCTGAAGGCTTGGATCACAGGTGTCAACTAGTTCCAGAAAGGGCTGTGTAGCTGTTGGATTTCTTTCGAGCCAAGCAGTAGCACACAAGACTCCATACATCTCATTGAGTCTTAACAAGATGACTCGATGAGATGAATGGAGTATGGTGTGCTGCTGCTTGACTGGAAGAAAACCATTAGCCACACAGAAAATATAACACAAATGAAGCACCAGTTACCTGACAATAACATTAACAAATCTTGCAAATCAATAAGCTAGTACTGTCTGCATTGACAAAGATTCACTCAATTTAAGCCTGGTTCACATGGCTGAATTTTAAATTTGTCAACAGATTTTTAAAACTTAAAAGACTGCATATATGATGATGAAAAAGCTGAGATAAAGCAGATTTATTCTTAAGGTCTCTGGTGTACAGCTACATGGACACAGCACACAAGAACAGATTTCCTTCAGAAAAAAATCCAATAGATGGAAAGCTCACAAAACCACTCATATTCATGTGAGTTCAGAGTAGATAAGAATGACCATCAAGGAGGAAACAATGGCGAAGTTTTATAGAACATTTTTGACAAAGAAAAAACCTTACAAGAAAAGGAGGGATTGTTAAAGGAGTGACAACAATCAGAGACTCTTCTCCCTACACTGGTGAGTTGTTGTGTTTTTTTTCCTATGGAAACGCTTTCTGATTACCTACAAGGGACGTGTACAGGTAGGATCGTTGTCTACACCCAGAAAACACCACACAAGAAAGGATATTGTACCGAGACATGTTGCATAGAGTACTCCTGATTTATGATCCAAGAGGTCTCGATGTCCTGCACAGACCCAGTCCCTCTATAAATACCTCACATGGCAAGAATATCTGATAAGATTATCTTTAGACCTATCTTGATAATAGGGACCTCTGGGTAATGGATAAACGGAGCAAACATTGAGATGATTATCTTACTATGTCAAAAGACTAGAGTGGATCCAACAGAATGGAAGCCTAACCTATTTTGTAAATAGTTTGGCCATTAACATCTGGCTAAACTGGGGCACTCAACTGTGTATAGAACATTAACACTTAATTCCGAGAAAATCTATTTAATCTCAGGAAATGAAACAGAAAAACATCAATCATGACAGCATTGTTTTTTACTTATGGTGTGTTGATGAAGCAGAATGTGAAATTTAAAGCCTACACCCCAATCCACATCCACCGTGTAACCTCAAAGTAAATCGAACATGAGTCAGAAATTAATATTTAACAAAACTTGCTTCATATTTTCATCACACTAAAAAAACATAGTATTAGATATAGCAAAATACTGTATGCGTCAAGATAACAAACATTGTGACGCGAACACAGATGACAAGGACTTGTAAAATGGAGTGGAGTAGACAGTGGAGAATCTGTAGAAGATAATGAATGAAGAAACGCAAATGTAACAACTAACACATCAAGTACAAATTATTATAGATAACAAATTTGTACAGAAGACACTAACAAAATCAAAATGAACACGAACACCATCCTAGTAAAGTTCAATGCTGAGTAACAACAACAGAAACTTCAACAATTCAGAGGTTTTATTTTTAAGGCCATAGGATTTTTAGCCAACCTTTCTGAAGCTTTGTTTGAAGTTGTCTGACAAAAAGCCATAGAGCAGTGGGTTTGCACAGGAGTTGGCGTAGGACAGGATGACAGCAAAAAAGTAGATCCCAGCGGTGGCACTGGACTCGGGGATGATGACCACCAGGTTGACCATATTGATGATAAAGAATGGCAGCCAGCAGAGCACAAACACCACTACAATAACCACCACCATCCGTGTGACCTTTCTCTCAGAACGACGCCGGTTAACGAAGCCTACCCTTGCACCAGATGACTTCACCTGCATGAAAAATATTTTTGTTGAATTATATTGGTTAAAGAAAATACAATAAATAGCTGTGAGGCAGATATAAACATACCTTAATAACAATGAGAAGGTAACACAGGCAAATGATCAGCAGCGGTCCAAAGAAACCCACTGTAGCAGTGTATATGATGAAAGCTGTTGACCACACATCCTTTGGCTCCGGCCATATCATATTACAGGAGTTGAATTTGTCCTTAAAGATATAAGAGAAAAATATCCATGTCTAACCTTGCATGTCAGATGGTTAGAGTGGCTTCAACTGATTTAAAGCAAGCAGCTGAAAACAAATAATTGATATACAGTATCAACAATATATTTTATTGACCCTTTTCTTAGGGGTAAAGGGGTAAAAATTGTCAGTAATGTTTAGAATTTTTTATTAAGTTCAGAGGTAGTGTTTTGATTTTTATTGTTAATCAGTTATGTTTTGTTCATTGTCACCATTTGTCCTATTCTGTTGTGTCGAATCAGTAACTGTGGTAGTCCTTCTTCTATCTTTGTCAAATCTGTGCAATGGTCACGAATTTATTAAAATTATGATTGGTTCCTATGTAAGTACTTGATATAATGCTTCACTGTCTGAAATAAAAAAAATAATCGCAATAATCGCGATAGTCAGACAATAATTAAAAATTAACTATGTCATTTATTAGTAGGTTTGAAATAGAGAGAATTTGATAAAATCAGTAATCACTAAGAAACAGGTTGTTGACAATTACAAGCTGTGAACTCATTGATAAAGGGAATGTTAATTTATCAGTATTACTTATTACTCCATATGGCGAATTTCTCTTCTGTTCATTTGATAAGAAACCAGTAGCTCCTCCACAAGGCTTGGCTTTGTGTTCCTCAGTAAGCACTGGTTAACTACTAGTAGTCCCCTAATAAGGCAGGGGAGGGTTCTCCAGTAAGTACCTAAGGAACTAATGGTTTACTACTCATTTGTTCCTCTTCCTTTACTATGTTACAAACCAGATGTTGCATAATAGGGCTGGGCTGCGAGTTGTCCAGTAGGTACTGGTTAACTATCCATAAGTACAGCGGTTGGACAATGAAACTGAAACACCTGGTTTTAGACCACAATAACATATTAGTATGGTGTAGGGCCTCCTTTTGCAGCCAATACAGCATCAATTCGTCTTGGGAATGACAT
>JAUZNJ010031078.1:0-14426 GCA_034780135.1 Jordanella pulchra | reverse complement strand
GTCTCTGGTCTGAGAAGTGGTTATAAAGGCAGGTGTGCAGGTGTAGCTGATCAGAGTAGCAGGTGGAGAAGATCAGACAGATTTATACCCTCTACCCCTTGTTAGGTCCACTACCCCTACATGTAGGGCTGGACAATATGTCCAAAATTTATATCACAATACATTTCATAATTTTGGTCGATAAAATGTAATTTTGATATTGATGTAGGAAAGATAAAAGCCTTAGAAAGACAGCCGAGACGACAAATAACTATACAAACGCATGATCAAAATTTTGCAATGCTTATAAAAATCTTCCAACATATAATTTAAATATTACCTTTGAAAAACAAAAACACATAAAACTACATGAAAACCTGTAACACAAGTCAGTGACCAATGCTGCATTTATAGACTGAGATGTATATTGAAATGTTGAAAACGTGTGTAAAAGTCATATCACCAATATTGAATTAAACCCTACCACGATATATATTCATATTAAAATATTATCCAGCTCTAGCTACATGCAAAAAAGAATTGAGATATTACTACACTCATAGGAGCGTGCAAAATTTAGGAGTAGGGCTGAAATGTAGGGCTAGGGGACGTATTGCGTTTGGCCCTTCGTCTCCTCCCTGATTTAAGGCCTTTCCCCTTAAAGACTGTTTAGGCAGGCCAGCTCTGGAAAGAGTGCTGGTGGTTCAAACTTCTACCACTTATGAATTATTGGAGGCCACTGTCCTTATTTAGACAGCCAGACCATGAGATTTTTCATTTTTTTATCCTTCCTAGGGTAACCAGATCTAAAAAAATGCAAGACCACATGTAGGATTCCAAGATGCTTAGAAAGTCACAATGTGGAACAGGTGAGGAACAGGGTTTCTTTACATTGCACTCCCCTTTTGTCAAATTTAAAGACAACTTTGAAAACTTCACAAAAAGCTTTCACCTGTCACTGGCCTCACCCAGTTTTGCAGTCTTTGTTGTCTTTTCTTTAAGGGTTGAACACTTCCCCCCACCCTGTCCGATGACTAAGGGAGTTTGGAATAGAGAATTGAAGCCAAATGCATGGGCATGTTTGTTGGTATCCCTCAGCTCCATAAGCAAACCAAGAAAGATGAAGAAACATAATCTAAACAAAATGATATGTTTTAATAAGATAAGATAAGATAAGATAATCCTTTATTTGTCCCACAGTGGGGAAATTGCAGCGTTGCATCGTCGTGAACAGTACAGTGGGAAAAGAGAGTCCAAAATGTAAAAGATGTTAAGTATGTACAGAGAATAAAAAATATCAAAATATTACGTATATAATAAAAAAAAAAATATGATCATTAGGTTAAGATATTAAGTCAACAAAAAATAAAAATAAATATAAAAATCTAGATAAGGATTAAAAAATATTAATTATCAATATTGAAGTTTACAATTGAAAGTTAAAGTAGATATTAAGTCCATTGACCTTAGAGTTAGCAGCAGACTGTCGAAGTGCGTTTATAGAGATTAAAATGTAAAGTTTAAATGAATTAGATTTAAACTTTAGGATTAGGCATGAAGTCCACTGACTTTAGGGTTAGCAGCATACTGTCATGGTAAGGTTATTGAAGTTAAAATGTAAAGTTTAAATAAAGTTTAGGATTAGGTATTAAGTCCACTGATCTAAGGGTTAACAGCAGACTGTCAAGGTACGTTTATAGAAAATAAAATATAAATGTAACATAATTTATTATGTAAAATAAATATAACCTATTTATCTCATGTTGAGCTATTTCTCCCCGTTCTGACTTTTTAACACCTGATTGCTGCAGCTCAACTGTAATCACCAAGTATAACAAATGAATTCTACAGACCACCATTTTGATGAAATTTTAGCATTAGAGATATGGAGGAATATGGACAAACTACCAGTACAGCATAAGACTATTTTGAAAGATATAGATAAACCAGTCAAGCTTACAGCTACTTTAAAATCATAACTTAAATCATAATAGCTACCTTTGGGCTGTGGAAGAGAGAGGGGTTGATTCTAGAGAAGATTAACCAGGTAAAACGAGGTGGGTTGGATTTTCATTGGGACACAGAGCAAAAGAATGAAAGAAAAAAAACCAGCATGTAAATAGGTTATTGTTTAATAAACTGAATGAGCCACAGAACCAAGGAGCCTCTTTGGGGCTCTCAAAATAGAACAGATAAAGGATTATATTACAAAATCTGAATGAAACTATGTTTCACCTTATCACTATAACATCATGATCCGGGCCTGTTAGTCTGTTTTGTTCGTTTTTTTCCTTTGTGCACCTCTTTGTTTTTCCCACCAGATGGCGACGGGGCAAATGGGTGTGCAGTGTGGCTCCTGCTAACGCAGGTGTTTCCCATCAGCACTCATCACCTCCAGAGCATATCTTCCTGCTGCAATCAGTAGTCGGAGCCGAGTGTTTGAGATTTGATGGTATCTCTAGTCTCCTGAGTTACGAGACTGTCTCAGTGCTCTCTGGCCAAACTAGTTTTCTGTGGGAAACTAATCTCTTGTGTTTTCCTCCTCGTTGCCTTCAGGTTCTGTAGGGAAGTCTGGACGTCGTCTGTTCCTGGCTTCTCTTCTCAGACTCCTTCCTTGTGACGCCGTGGTGTTTACCCACTGGATGCCCGAACTCTCTGACTACTTCCTCGTTGTTCATCTGGATCCTCAAAGCGCGGCTACTGACAGCAGCACCGCTTCTGGACTCTACCATCCATCTGAGCCGACCTGTCCGTTTCCCACCGCACACCTGCCTCTGGACCCATACTGGAAACAAAACCCCGGACCTTGGTTACCCTCTCCCTAAACTGACCAACACCAACCGAACAGTAAGAACCGAACCATACAACTTCAAGTTCTCAGTTTCCCCATCGACCGTGAACTCACCTCTTACTCTCTTCCTAGTGACTGCATCTGCTGACCAAACTCTTTTCCCCCGGACCTGGCTTGTGTTCTCACTACTCTGTTCCTCTACTTTCAATAAACGGTTAAAATCTAAAGAGTACTCCTGTAGTTGTGTTCTGCATGTGGGTTCGACAATTCAAAAAGAAACCCATCGTGACATATAAAGGTGAAGCGGTGCTCTGGAGCTTAGCTAGTTACAGCTGATTCGCAAAGAGCTTTCATTGAAGTTTGCAGAAATTATTTTTTATTTGTATATGAGGGGAGTACAAGGTAACCTAACAATGTAAAAGTGAGTCACAAAAGAAATATACAGCAGAAAAAGTTGAGTCTGTCCCACATTGACCCTCATAAGCATCCTAGTTGACCAACATTTGTTGTGGGTTTGTTGTTTTTTTTTTTTTTGGTCTGGTTACGATAAAGGTGAGAGGCCTCGGTCCACGATGAGGGCGTCACTGGTTTCGAATTCTGGCCAGTTGACCTTTTCCGCATGTCTTTCCCTCTCTAAACGCCCCTTTCCTGTCTGCCTACTTTCATAAATAACGCAAAATAAAGGCCACTAGCGCCTTAAAAAAAGACTGCATGATGAGTATAGTCCAAGACAAAGACAGACAAAGAGAGTATCTGATCCAGAACGAGGGGATAAGTGGCCAGGACCAGCTCTTGTTATACGGACGAAGGATGAATGATAAATTATTTAAGAGTCCTTCTAATGGTTCTCAAACGTGAATGATGTGAACGAAGCAAGTTATTTACATATTATCTTTGTAAAGGCGCATTTGGGAAGGAAGTAATGTGAAAGATGCAGTCCCTTACTGGATGTTGTTGTGAGGTAGGGTGAAACAGAGGCAAAGCTTTTTTCAATGAAAATACAAATGGAAGATAGAAATAAATTATTGTTGTTAACAAAAGATGAAGTAATGAAGTATGGGCACTTTGTGTGCCATATTAAGCCTCTGGCTTTCTTAGTATTGTGTGATTTATTACAGTCACAGCTTGGACATCATGTATAAATCTATTTTAAATCAATAGCCATGTGCTGTCTGATAGAGATGTTTAATAATATTCAACACAACAGGTCTCTTTCTCCAGCAGTCAAATAAGCAACGATAGAACAAAGTATAGCAATACTGGATTAGTGTCTATAACATAAATAACCATTTCAAATCAACTCAAATATATAAGCAAACATGGAAAAATACCTAATTTAAAGACATTAGACTTGACTTAGACTGTCTTTTGCTGAGTGTGTTTTTTTAAGATTCCTCACTAGATGTAAAAGTATACTTTTATGTTTTACTTGCTAAAAACACCAGTTAGAATACACAACATAACAGGAAATGCTTATGTCTCTTAAAAGCAATTGTCATTTCAAACTGAAATATATGGTTAATATCAGGAACTTTTGCTTTTGCATTGCTTCTTTATCAAAAGCTTTTCTGATTTCCTCAGAGCAAGTTGAGATGATGTAAAAGTCATTGAAGTGTTACACTGCTTCCCCTTTTATTTCTGTATCTTGCCTTCTGTTACTTCTGGGAGTTTGTGCTAATGACCCTCAGGTGCATACAGATAGAGACCACATTTTAATCTTCTCCGCAATTCATTTGTCACATCTACTTAAACTCCACAAGATAGTTTTATGCCAAACGAGTTTCCCTTTTCTTTTGCATTCATTTATTTGCCTTCCATAGGACCTTCTTACTTTTTAGGAAATTGGATGGAGCTCATCCAAACTGTGATGAGGTGAGAAGCAAGGGTAACACTGAACAGATTGACAACTAATCGTGAGGGGAGGAAGAGATCAGAAAAATATTCATTGTTTTTTGCACTTCCTTTTAATATCAATTTAGAGGCATAAATTACACTACCCTGCTTGTCTTGTAACAGTTAGGGTAAATTGTAAATAATAGGTGTACTGGAAAAATTAGTTGAAGGACCTAAATAAACCTCATAAAGAAATGTTACCAAATAGACTACTAAAAGGAAGAACAAAAATATAAAAAAAAATATTTAATCTAAAAATTACATAAACTTTAACATACACAGGAAAAATATGCAAACCCAATGCCTTTGAAAATTATACATATGATGAGGAACTTTTCTTTTGGAGATGTCCCATTTCCCTTCTTCAGTCAAAATTTTATTGGCTTTTCCTGAAATACCTTTTAAATAGAACCCAGCTGGCCTTTTTTTTGATAAACAAGCTCTGGTACTACCAGCCCCTGTACATAAGATTGGAGAAATGCTGAAAAAAATAGCACCAGAACAAAAGCACCGTTCATTATACCTTTTGCTGTTGAATATTAATAAGTCATATCTAAATCTTTTACTTAGGCAAACCTGTTGAACAACCAGATTTCATAAGGGACATGTTTTCTGATCTGAAATAAGGTCATAACCATACTTTTCCAATAAGGCAAGCCAGAGCCTATTTATAGAGCCCATTCTTCAACAGACCAATTTCTAAATGAGAGACTACACTGCAAAGCTCACAAGTGAAAGAAACAACAACCTCGTGACAAAGTGTATCTTTTCTTACCTTATCATTCGCTATTTCAGCTAGGAAAATGATAGACAAACAGTATATAACATTTAACAATATCAATTATTTCACACTTATTTCACACAATGAAAAGTGCAACATTGCACATTTCTGGACTGAGATGTCTGATGTTTTTCCTGGGATCTGTTTGAGCCACTGCTCCAGCTTGGGGGTGACTGCCCCGAGGGCCCTGATGACCACAGGCACCACTGTGGTCTTCACCTTCCAGGTCTTTTTCATTTCCTCTCTGAGGCCCTGGTATTTCTCCAGTTTCTCGTGCTCCTTTTTCCTAATGTTGTAGTCACTTGGTATTGCTACATCCACCACAACGGCTTTCCTATGTTCTTTATCCACCACCACAATGTCCGGTTGGTTCGCCATTACCA
Organism: Jordanella pulchra; assembly: GCA_034780135.1. Taxonomy (NCBI): domain Eukaryota; kingdom Metazoa; phylum Chordata; class Actinopteri; order Cyprinodontiformes; family Cyprinodontidae; genus Jordanella; species Jordanella pulchra. Next base: position 8,599 of record JAUZNJ010031078.1, on the reverse strand, counting down.
TCTTGTCTATCTGGAACTGGAAGTCCCACAGGATCTTAGCTCGGTCATTCTCCACCACCTTTGGGGGTGTTCCCCACTCGATCTCAGGGCTTCCAGTCCATATTCTGCACAGATGTTCCTGTACACTATGCCCGCCAGTTGGTTATGTCGTTTGGGATGGAACCCTCCACGCATGGTTAGTAGCTTCCAAGTCTTAACATCCGTGGCCTTCATCTCTTCCATGGGCCAGCTAATTATTCCGGCAGGGTATCTGATTACTGACAAGGCAAAGCTGTTTATTGCACGGATCTTGTTCTTGCCACTGAGCTGGCTTCTCAGGACTTGCCTTATTCATTGGAGGTATTTGGCTGTGGCTACTTTCCTTGTGACCTCATCATGGTTGCCATTTGCTTGCGGTATTCCCAGGTACTTGTAACTTCATAACAGTAGCAGACAATATGCAGAACAGCAGTGGGGACAGAGCATCTCCTTGGTATATGGAGATTTGATGGTATACGCCATATTTGGTCTCTTAGAGTCCTATTGATGTTGTACATCTCTAAGCATTCAATGATCCAGGTGTGTGGCATTGAGCTTTCTTGTAATCAATCCAAGCTTTTCATTGCACCCCTTAGGAGCTCTGACAGTTGGCTCACTTCCCTTCTTGTTATCTTAATCTGTTCCCCGATTGCCTGGATATTGGGTCTCATGGTTGCTCTTATAGCCAAGCATCTCAAGGATCACTGATGCTGAGTTGTATATCAGTTCATTGGTTTCAGTTATGGTGTTGGTAGGGATCGTTCTCAATGCTGCATTCACATCTTCAATGAGACTTTCTGATGGTACTTCACTCAGCCGTTGTAATCAGCGTCAAGGTTGTCTGGTGTTCATTCGGGCCATGATTCTCTCTCAGGTCAGTTGTAGTAGTAGTAGCATTCCATCAGATCCATGTTTTCATCTCTAGCCCATTTTCCATCAAGGTGCTCTGGTTCCCCAGCACCTGACGCAGACCTTGTTTGGCGGGCGACGTCTGAGCCGGCATGTCGTGCTTATCAATGTCTCTCATGGTATGAGGTAGGCTATATAGTCCTTAGGTCTTGCCTAAGGACCCACACCCACACTGCATAGCTCAATTTCACTGTTGTAACCGTATATATATATATATATATATATATATATATGCCATCAACCGAGAGTAGAATAAAAAAAAAACCCTTAAATAAAATAGTAAATAAAATAGTAAATTCTGTCACGATTCATGTTCTGTCCTGTCTATGCTGAGCCTAATCACTCATTCAGTTCACTTGCCATGCCTGATTGGCTTCTTGTTCCCCCTGGTCCTTGCCCTACTTAAACACCTCTCAGTCTCTGCCTCCTTGTCAGATTATCTACAGCCACAAGCCAGTAGAGATCCTGCGTTTCCTTCCAAGCCTTCTGTAATTCCTGACCCCTTTCTGTCCACGGATTGAACCCCCTTGCCAAGCCCTTGTTGGATCCCATCTATTCTGGATTTCTGGACCCTGACCCAAGCTTTGCCTCACGACCACCAAGTATCGCCTGCCTCTTAAGCTAAGTTTGCTCTTTCTGCCTACCCGTGTATGACCTTTGCCTGATCTTCGTCTTAGCCCCTGGAGGTTGCCTTGTGGATCTGCTTGTGTAGAGTATCATTGGATCCACAGTAGCCGATTCTACTTTCGTTCTCAGCTCCACCCGTTCACTGCATTACAGTGCTGTGTTTGATGCCCATACCCTGTGCAGCAACCAATATCTCAATATTTCATTAAACTCCTGTGTGTGGTTGAATTTTCGGGTCCCCACCGAGTGTCCTAACAATATTCTGAATAAACTAGTAAGGGAATTAATGAAACTTATCTACGGTTATAAAATACTTGTCTACAGAAAACTAATCTGAGGGTAATTCTTAAATGCAGAAAAAGAAGCAGCGGTTAGAAATGAAGAAAAAAAACAACTATAACTTGAACAGAATAACCAAGATTAACAAGATTTTTGTGAGAGCATAGCAGTGAACTGCTTGGGATTCACCGCTTTCTTCAGGCTATTATCTTTGACAAACGGAGCTCAGACTGCTGTTTGCTAGTTTGGGTGTGCTGTGAGATATTGTTCAGTGTGTGTGTTTCTGAAAGTACAAAAAATCAGGACTCTAAATCATGACTTTATTCTTGTAACATTATGACTTTATTCCCATAAAATTATCAGAATTAAGTTGTAATCTTTTTTTTTTTTTTTTAATCTGGCCCTACCACTCCGTGGTAAGCATTTACACTCAATGTGATAAATCAAAGAGAGAAAAGTTTAACAGTTTATTAAATGGATTGTCAGGAACTGGGATGGCAGCAGAGATCATCCACAACAACCAGTCCTACTCAAGGGGTTTTGGAGGCAAGCCCAGAAGAACAGATGGAGAACCAGTTTGTGGGAGTCGTCATCATTCTCAGATGAAGTACCGGACTGGAACTTAGCAGGTGACTAGAGCAATCCAAATCTTTGAGGGGAGCAGCTTTTGTCGTGGTCAGGGAGGATAGCAGATTAAGGGTCAGAGCCAGGAAACCAGTGATCCAGAATCAAAGTTGTAGTCAAATTGGCGGTCTGAGCCAGGAGGTCAGATGGCTGACAAGATACCAAGTACACTGGACTAGGGCTTGAAATAATCTGGCACTAGCGTCTGATCTGAGGCAGGTTTATAAAGGCAGCTGTGCAGGTGGAAGTGATGAAAGTAGAGCAGCGGAGCAGGTGGAGATGATTGGGGAATTAGACCAGAGCTGTTGCACAGTATCATCACAATATACTTTTGTCATGATTCCGGGTCCTTCTGGTCCTGTTTGAAGCTTTTGCTCCTGGGTTGCTTCACTTCTTCCTTCCACTAGGTGACGCTGCCAGGTTGGAGTGTGGTGTGGTGGTTTCCGCACAGCTGTCCTCAATCAAGACCTATCAGTTGGTGTATAAGAAGAGTTCTAGTCAGATGGTCGGCGCCGCGTGTTATGCCTACTTTGGTATCACTAAGCCTCCTGAGTGTTTGCTTCTCAGTGTTTCCTCGTTGCCAGTTTATACTGGAAACTAACTCCCTTGTGTTTTCCTCCGTTGCCTTCAGGAACTTCCGGAAGCCAGGATTGCCGTCAGCTCCTGGCTCTCTCCGTGACTCTCCTTCCTCGTGACGCTGTGGATGTTACCCACTGGTTGCCCGCTTCCCTGTTCCAAGTCGTTCCTCGACTCTCAGTTACTCTGGCTCGATTACCATCTGACAAACTCCATCAATCTCCTCTGGCTCTCCAACTGGTCTGGTTCTGCCTGTCCGTTCCCACACCGCTCCTCCTCCTTGGACCATAAGCAAGGCTCAAACCCGGATCATCCAGTCACTCCCCTACAGAGGTTACTACCTCCAACTAAAGTAAGGGATCCGCTCAGTGCTCTCCTTCCCCACAGAACTCGAACTCACCATCCTGTTTCCTCCCTCAGTGATTGCAGTCTCGGTACCAGCCGGTGCTTCCTGGAACCCGCCACTCGGGCTCCCAAGTCGCTTGCTGTTCTTAAATAAACCTTTTACCCTGATAATTCTTTCCTGTCGTGGTGTTCCTGCATGTGGGCTAGACAGATCAAACCCAACATGACAACTTTAACAAACGTTTTGTTGAAATCTCCCACTTCATTAAGCTTTATTTAAATTTAATTTGCATTTTATCATGGAATACATGGGGCTCTAAAAGACCCTCTTTATGAGTATCATGTTAAGTGTTTGGCCCCTTATTTATTTAAGTTTATTTAAATATAGCTACTCCTAAAATGTTGATATTTTCAAGTTGTTTTTTAAAAAAAAGGCTGTTTTGGGTCTATCGCTATCAATTCAAACAGAACATTTATCCTTTAAAGTTATCCTCCTTTGCATACATTATATAGAAAAACAAAACATCCCATGCATTATGGAGTATGATGTGCTGGGGCTATTTAATCTGACCTGGCCTTGTAAAGTTAGCTGATTGTTCCAGCAGCTTTAAGTCAGCATGGCAGTATCCCTGGGGAGGTGACACACACAGTCTTCCTCAAAGGTCACAAACAGGTGAGGAGACTTTATTTGGCTCTGACCAGAGGGTGTGTGCCTTCTAAACCTAAATAACCATGTGACAACCCAATGTGCTCTTTTTGTATCTCCATCCACATGCACACATCATTGTCTTTGTTTATGAGTTCTGTGTGTTGTTGCAAACGCATGCACACCTGTGATGACTCAGCTTTAAGACTAAAATGAGGCAGCTGGGGAAGGACAAAATTTCCCTCAGGTTCCTTCCATGGTAGCAACTGGGGAGCTCGAAAGAATGTACTTCCACCATTAACCAAAATGTGTCTCAAACAAAGCAACTCTTTTCATTTGAACAACAATTAACCTACATAGGTGTGAGCTGCATATCCAAAGAAAAAGTAAATCCTGTTTCCCTCTAGATTATGAAACATGCTCATCTCATTCTGTGATTTGGTCCACCAGCTGGATTAAGACCCATCTGACTTCCACTTGCCAGATGGCATCCTTATTTTTGCCACAGCTGTGGTAACTTTTTTTCTTTAGATTACATCCCTGGGCTCCTTTCTTGTGCCCCCTCAATTTAAATGGGATTTTGCTCCTATAAAGGTTTGTGTTGCAACAAATATCGTTTTATTTGGTAGCAGTGAACAAAGCACTACATTGCTGTTAATTGGAAGGGAAATCTTGTGTGCTTGGAAAGTTTGGTTTAGGCAACTGGACGTGAAGCTTCATGCCAGTTGCCTAAAACGAACTTTCCAGGCTTGATCCTGACCTTGAAGGCTGAAAACCTCCCCAGAAATCATGCATGGGTTATACTTCTTGTGACTGAGAATCAAAAAGTGGTGTTTACATTAGCTTTATTTTCTTTATTTACATTGATAGCCTTAAGTATAATTTAGAACAATTTTGTGATAATTTGCTATAAGATTAAGTTGTTGAGGAAACATAACCATGGGTTAAGAGTTATTTTCAGGTTAAGTTCCTCTGAAGTTTTTAACTCTACCTAATTCTATTTTAAATGCTTGCTTTCCATATTTTTTATTGTTATTGTCAGAACAGAAAGAGCAGTCCCAGGGAGGAGATGACCAGAGTCCAGCAGCAGTCCTGCCTGCTCACTCTCCATTCCCTCTATGACTCTTGATTTACACTCTGGACCTCAGTACTTCCGTCCTGGTCATACCTGCAGCTTTTTAATGCAATTTCATTCATAGAAATGGCATTCAAGACAAGAAGAAAAGCTTTAATGGTTTGTAGATCGAGGTTTGACTGAGAGCTGAGCAGCAGAATTAAAGGACCAGTAAAAAGCCAAGCAGTGGGGAATAAATTGCAAGAGCTGTAAACACTGTAGTTTCACTGTTACAGAGGTAAAGATAAAGTACAAGAATAAAATATTGTTTTTCTTTTATGCATATATGGTCTTGGCCTTGTCTTGGTCTAAATCTCTATATGGCCTCAGAAATGTCTTGGGTAAGGGTTTGTCCAGATATAACCTTTGAGATGTTTGTGAGAAGCTTTTGTTGGAATATTTTAACTCAGTAATTTTTCTCTGAAGAAAAAATAATTCACATTTGTACAAAAAAAACCTTCATTAATAAAGAAACTATGGAAAATCGATGTCTGCCTTTTATTTCTTTATCTCTGATATATTACACCTTATGCATTTTCTGAACCATGAAAGTAGTTGTAGAAACATTGATTTTATTCATTTTATTTACAAATATACTCAAAATCACAAAAACAACACAGGGAAACTGTTTACGGTGTGTTTTTGACAGATTTACAGTCATGTTTTGTGGATAAAAATTCAGAGGATGCATCTTCCTCTCATCTCCATCCTCAGCTTTCTGGTCTGCTTCTCTGAAGCAAACTAGTGTAACACTGGATGTCTTCTTGCTTCAGGATTCTGAATAAAATAAAATATATTTTAGAGCTGCATAATGTTGAGTTACAACGACCAATCCTTAATTCGCACTGTGCTCATCTTCTCTTCTCGGCATCTCCACGTCTGAACTCCACATTTCCAGCAGCTCTTTCCTTACAGGAATATCCTGGTAGTTGCCCTTACAGTATACATTTTCAGAGTGGTTGGATAAAGGCATCAAACATTCAGACATTTTTTCATGGATTTCCTGCTATGACCTTCCTGCTACCCATCTGTTTCTCTATTTTCAATCAGGTAATATGTCTAAGTGTTCCCTAATTTTACGTCCAGAACAGGAATGGGAAAGCATGCTTTAATTTAATCCTCACCACAGAGGTGTTATTTCAATGCTGTATGACATTATTCTCGCTTTTAACAATCACTCTAATGTTGAACTTAAGTTTGCATGGGAAAGGGTGCTTGGTATACAAATAAAGGAGGAGTCGTGGGATCAGGCCATAGAAACAATACGGTCTACCCCCTCTTGTGCTCGTCTTGGACTTATTCAATTCCAAGTCTTATACAGGGCACATTTTTCTAAGACTAGGTTGTCTGTATTGTATCCTGAAGTGGAAGACAAATGCCATAAGTGCCATGGGTTTCCTTGTTACCTTAGCCACATGTTGTTTTTTTCTCTGTCTTGATCTGAAAGGTTTCTAGATGGGTTACTTTACTATTGTGTCCTCTGTTCTTTGGGTAAATATTCAAGCTTGCCCTTGGATTGCTATAAGTGGGATTCCTGAACCCTCTCTTGTACTTAATCCTACACAGAAGGACATTTTAGCCCTCACATCCTTATTAGCAAGACATTCTTTATTGTAACATTGGAAGTCTGCTAAACATTCTTTTATCTCCCTGTGGCTCAATGTTAGATCTTTTTTTTTTTTGGAACTTGACAAAATTAAATATACACTGACAGGGTGTACGGTTATTTTTTTTCCCAAATGGCAATCCTTTTTTTCGTATTTCACAAATTTGTATGTACGACATTATGACTGAGTGCCTGTTACTGCTGGGGGTTTTTTGTATTGCATTAGTAACCATGAAAAGCGTGATGGTTGTGTTGAGCTGAGTGTGGGCATGGGTGTGGGGTCGTTCATTTTGTATTACACACTATTCCTTTGTGTTTTGGGTTACTTAGTGTATATTAGTGTATATTTGATCATGTGTTACACATATATTTTTTTTTAAAAAAGAGAAATGTGGGACAAAAAGTCTATATATATTTGGATTTAATCAGATTATATAATGTACTTTCCTCCAATAAAAACTATTTTGAAAAAATAAATAAATAACATTTCTGTTATATTAAGAGAGCCTGATATAACATTTTAAATTGGGTTTTTGATTTTTAAAAATTCGCAAAAAGAGAAGTGCCCTCTTTCCTAGTTACAATGATAGTCTCCTGTTGGTGATATTCAGGTGTATAATGGGTGTGTGTGTTTCTGTATATTTGCATAAATATCCTTTCTAACCAAATGGTGTCTTGTCTCTCACTAAGCTACAAAGTCTTTAAAGAAAGAATTCCTGTTAAAGCTAAGAGTGTTTCATGAGACAGCAAAGGGAAGCTTTTTTAAAGAGACTTTGAAGTAGAGGTGCATTGGGACACACAGACATAGCTTTTAAAAATCTTTCAAGTGAGAAAAGCATGCAGTCAATTACATTCTAGCCTTAAAAGCAGAGGGACCACATTTGTGCACAAAAACAGCTAAGCAACAACTAAATAAATACTGCAGTCCACAACATCTGGGAGCTGCAAGTCCAATTTTGCCCCCAAAACAGAGGTGGTCTGAGAGAGAGAGAGAGAGAGAGAGAGAGAGAGGCAGAGACAGAAGGGACGGTGGCATAAAGAGGGCAAAGGAGCTGACAGTCAAAAAAAAAATAGGCATACTTCAAAACATCTCATGTCATGTCCCAGCAGACATTATACCAACCCACCCACAAAACAACAAACAAGCCCATGGAACACAGCAATATACCTTTTAGAGAAGTTCTTCATTTATAGTTTGATCATGTGTTTGCAGAATCATCCCCTTCAAAGCTTTAGCTGATTCCTCCCACCATAAGCGAGTAACAAAATAAGACTGTCAGAGAAGGACTGCAAAGCATTATCCTGAAAGTAAGATTTGAAGAAGGCCTTCCATATCATTAAACTAAGGATTTATAGTGAGACCCTTACTTGAGAAAGTTAAAGAAGATCAAGTAATAAAAACTGACATGGAGTAAAAACTGTTACAACAAATAAACTAATCATTCCTCCTCTTAAGAATAAGATGAGGAATGCTAGGAAAACAAGAGAGAAACCGGGATGCAGTAATGACTAAATAGTGCGCTTGGTAAAACACCTACAGACAGACAGAGGACGTAGCCTGTTACATATTATAATTTTTGCTGTCTTTTTGTGTATTTTAGGAGTCTAAACAGCATCCCTTGTTTTCCATTAATCCCGTGTTTTCTATTAATCCAATTGGTATTAGATAAGGGGTAGGAAAAGCCAGTTCAGTGCCAGTGTTGCTCAATGGGAAAGGACTCTTTGAGAAAATTAAACCATCATTTTTAAAGTGCAAAGACATTCCTCATGATTAGTTTGAAAGAAAGTAAGAAAGAAAGAAAGAAAGAAAGAAAGAAAGAAAGAAAGAAAGAAAGAAAGAAAGAAAGAAAGAAAG
>JAUZNJ010031077.1:0-14426 GCA_034780135.1 Jordanella pulchra | reverse complement strand
CAAAAAGTCTCTGAGAACATCATTAATGAGAGCTTGAAAACAGGCAGGGGCGTTAGTGAGGCCAAAGGGCATTACCAAATACTCGAAATGGCCTAATGGTGTCTTGAAAGCAGTTTTCCATTCGTCCCCCTCTCTTATTCTAAGGAGATGATATGCATTACGCAGGTCCAATTTTGAAAACACAGTAGCTCCCTGAACAGGTTCAAATGCAGACGCCAATAAAGGTAAGGGGTATTTGTTCTTGATAGTAATCTGGTTGAGACCCCTGTAGTCAATGCAGGGTCGAAGGGAACCATCCTTCTTACCCACAAAGAAGAATCCGGCCCCAAGAGGGGATGATGAAGGGCGGATTATTCCGGCAGCGAGAGACTCATTGATGTATTTTGTCATGGCTTCTCTTTCTGGTCTTGAAATATTATACAGGCGACTATTTGGAAGTGGAGCACCCGGTAGCAGATCTATAGCACAATCGTAAGGACGATGAGGTGGGAGTGAAGTGGCACTAACCTTACTGAAAACCGGAGCCAAGTCATGATACTCAGACGGAACCGAGGAGAGGTCAGGAGAATCCATCTCCTCCCTACCCCTGGGAAACTGGACAGAAGGTGCCGCTGATTGAAGGCAAGACTGATGACAGGAGGTTGACCAAGATTCGATCTTGCGGTCCAACCAATTTATATGGGGGTTATGTAGTTCCAACCACTCGAAACCCAGGATCAATGAGGACGAGGCTGAAGGAAAAATGAGAAAGGTCTCCTGTCTCCTGATGAGCTGACGATCCTCAGGTGCATTGAGGGCTCCAGCCCAGGAGACCCAGGGCGCGCTCTGCTGGAGAAAAGGTGTTAGACAAACTCCGGATCCCAACATACAGTTTGTCATATATAACTTAAGTAATACTGTTTAAGAAAACTAAATTTTAGCCAACAAACGATATATTCCAGTAGAATTATGATTTTTAGTGGAATGTTTTTTAGCTATGCTTCTTTTCAAACAGATCCGTCTTCACCACTGTCTCACAACAGGTGCAACACATTAATGAAAATAGCAAGACTGGTGTCATCTATTTACCTCAGAGGAAATGTGCAACATTTAACTGCTACAGTATCAGTTATCACATCATAGTTGCCAAGAAATGATTCATTTAGGTTCAGTAGCTCTCAAATCGTTGTACAGGATGGCTCTATTAATCTAGTTTCTATCGACACAATATGCTTTTTATGAATGAGAAACTTCTTTTTCTCTTCTGTGTATTCCTAGATTAGTGCGTTTTCTCAAAACTATTTCACCGTTTGTCTCTCAGCTACATAAAAGATTCCTGGGATCAGAATCCATCCCATTATCTACCATAACAGAGCTTTGACATGATTACAGCTGAAGGGAGAAATTGATGTATTACAGTCGTTCCGTTGCATTGACCCAGATGTGGCTTTGTGGAGCTGCTGCAAGCTGTTTTGTTTCAGCTAAATTAATGGCCGTTCCAGTGAAAAGTAATTTTGCTCACCTGAAGCATTGATTATGAGGTACCTGTCAATAATCTAATTGGGCTCATAATTAATTTTAAATTCATGCCATGCTGGATTAGATCCATAGAGCTAAGTGTCGCCAGTGCTCTGTGAATTCTCTGTACATTTATTTCTCCGTGAAAAGCTGCACACACACAAGACTGTATTTGAGCATTTTGCAAAGACTTTTCATTGACCTTGTCATTCCTTTACATTATTAGGCTTTAATCTCATCAATTTTCTCTATCACGTACCTGCTGTAGAAAAGTGTCCTGCAGCGTCATGCAACATGATGGGATGTCATTTTCCCTATCACTACCAGTTCTTAAACCTCTAACGTAACGTCTTAGGCAATGCAAGCCAAGTTTATTTGGATAGCCCTGTATATAGAAAGAACATTAAATAAAAACACACAGGGAAAAAGTGCATTGTAGTAGCGTAAAAATGGCTGGTAAAGAAAGAGTAAGACACCAAATATACTGTACAGTAATGATAATTGAGAATGCCATCCACTCCTTGATGCACTCGCTGCTTTTAGGCAGACATTTTCTTAAGTTCAAAATTGTACCCTGGGGAGAGGGCAATTTCTTGGAACTTTGTCCCATTATCATAGTATTGCAGACGTCCATTTCTTGTACAGCAAATTACTACTTTTCATTGTTGGTGGGTTTCTACTTTTCATCATTTGACTTTGGATAAAAGGAAAGAAGCATCTCGATGGGTGTTAGAGACTTCTGGTGATCTAAACCGTTTTCCTAGAGGCCCCTCTTTTTTCATAGGCAAGTCCACCATGGGATCTTTATAGCTACTACTTTTCACTGTTGGTGAACCTCTACTTTTCACCGTTAGACAATAGACTTCTACTTTCCACAGTCACTTTCAAGGTGGAAAATTTTAAATCACCTTTTTCCCCTGTATATATATGGGTCACTATCAACAGTATCTTTCTTCTTGCTATACCTAAATTAAGGCCATATTTTGTGGTGCAGACAATATGGACTATATACTCTACGGCTGCAGATAAAGCAGTGATCTTTATAACAGCACTTTGAATTATTTAGGTTTTATTGGTCTTATTGGTAAAATCTAATTTAGTTTAAATTAATTATAATTCCAGGTTATCAATGAACTTTTTTTTAGACAAATACATTCATTAATAATAAATTGATATACCTGCATGCACTATTTATCCTAGGATTGATTTTAATTAGTTATACGATAATGGTTAGTAATATACAAATACACAATTTTACTATTGTTTCACTATGGTTATATGTAAAGAATTTCTTTGAATCTCATTTGAGTTTTAAAAAATGAAAAAAGTTCGTGAATTGTATGTGAAGTACAAATAACATCAATTACAGCTCTGAAAGCACTGCCAGTGTGCAACAATCTAAAACTTTCGATTCGCATTTATCATCCATTTAACCGTCCAGACCAAAATCAAATAAACTAATCAGAGACAAGAATTGAAAGTCGATGCTATCCATCAACCAATCTTATTTAGTCTTTTCATAAATCAGTTTAAAAACTAGAAAAGAACAAAAAAAAAAAAACTAGGGCACAGACCTCCCCCAGTGGCAAGTTTTGCCGCCGTATTGTGACTTACACCTACCTAAACTAGCTAAAGATCACCTAGCTAAAAGTCTCACATGATCTGGATCCTTACCAAATTTTAATGAATTGCACCTATGGTTACAATTGCTTTAAAATCCTTTCAGATGTTTATATAATAAACATGGCACAGCATGTGTCTGCAGCCTGTGGTGTTTGTTCTGTTCTCGCCTTCTTCATTCACTCTTCACTCTTTCTGCTTTCTTCTTTGATCAGTTGATAGAGACTTAGAGAAGTTATGGGTTACCTTTTCTGTGTTTTTGTCTTCATTATAATCCTTTTGGACTTTTTTGAGTCCAATGCTTAACCTGACAATAGTCCTTCTTCCGCCAAATAATGTTAAAGAATCCTTTAAAAAATCCCTGCATCGGGATAGTGATCTGGATCCTCACCAAAATTTGATGTATTGTTCCTTGGACTGAAGTGTACCTTTGGTAAAAATTGCATTAAAATCAGTTTATAACTTTTCAATGTGACAGACAGACAAAGACAACTAAAAAAAACAACCTCCTTGGCGGAGGTAAAAATTCTTTTGGACATATACAAGTTTCCCTAGAAGCTTAAGACTTTAACCAACTGTGAGGTGACAACATAATGTGTTTGAAGTTAAAGAAAAGAAAGAAAGAATGTAGCATCTGCCAAAACTTGTTTATTCTCCCAAAACAAAATGCAGCCTTTATTTTAGTTGGCTTATGAAGATGAGAGATTTTCTTTGATATAGCTACTCTAATTGTACTGGGAAATGACAGCCATTATCTCTGCCTAGACTGTATAATGTAATATACATTTTATGAGAAACATCCACAGCCATTTCAGTAAAGTGGGAGTTCTGTTGCCATGGGGTGGCTGAAATCAAATGCTAATTTTTATCTTGTCAGTTGCTTTCACTTTTTTCCTTTTCTCTCTGTCCCTCACTCTCTCTCACCTACAATTTGAGTTTCATTTTCTACAAGGGGGCTGGAAAATTACCACATCGTGGGAGTGATGACCTCACAACTTTGTTCGTTGCCGAGGTAGATAATTATCATGTCACCGAAGTGCGAGTTGCACAGCTTTACATTACACAATGTGACATGCCTTAATATGAAGCCCCGATATTAAGTGTCACTAAAAGTGGGATGAGAAGTTCAACAGAAAAAAAACGTGAAGCTGTATTTTTAACGGTTCCTACAACACAGACACTGATGGATTCAGTTGCTTGAAGTGTCGGCTAAAAAATCCTGCATGGTGTTTGTAAGTACAGAAGGTTTTTCTTTTTATGCGATCCTGAAAGCGGTTTTAAGGAAAAATGCAGTTTGAAAATTATGACTGTATTTATTGATAGAAAAAATAGACCCCCCATTCAAGGACACCATATTTGACAATATAATTCGTGCTTATTTTTTTAATTATATAAGCTTTGATCATTTTTGTATTCAATTTTGCAAGCAATACCAGGGTCTGACAGTTCCCTGATCTGCAGAACTTCTGACAACATCCAGAGTGCTAAAAGCTTTTAAAGAAGAACATGTTAAACTTTCCATAACAAATGAGGGACAAACTTTGTAGCATGTCGTAACCTGGAGATGACTGTAAAGTCCCTTTTTATCAGTTATGTTTCTGGAAAAAGATCTAAGAACTATAAACCATGAATGGAGAAAATGAAGAGCAGTGGGAAATCAAGCAGAGGGCAGACTATGAAATACTCTTAGGGCCCATCTCTATTGATCAAATCGGTAAGAACACTTAAGCCAAAATGGAAGAAAGTAGGTGGTGGCCATGATAAGTGTCATCTGAATTGTACTTACAATAAGGAAGGTGGTAGGAAAAGGAAGCAGGATGCGTCACATCATTAGCTAATTAAGCATGTAGACCTCCTGGTGTTCCTCTCTGATGCTTCGGAGCTACACGGTTGTCCATTATCACACTAGGATGTTTAGGCAGAGCAGACCTCATGGAGTTGAACAAAATACATTATTTTGTCATGTGTACTCTGTGAGACACAATATACACACCTTTATACATTCCGGGTTTTCTAATGCAGAGCATCAGCGTTCACTACATTTTTTCAACTTCATTTTTTTTTTAGTTCTTTTCCAGAAGGCCCTTCTCCCACTTTGACAAGCATGATTGGGTCTCTGTTACATGAATACATCCAGAGGCTGAGACTTTGTCTGACTAAGGGACAGCAGTCTGAAGTTCCATTTCTTCTGACGACAGAATTCTTACTGTTGACCCCACGGAAGGTGAAGGAATAGAAGCTTGGAGCTATAATTCAATATATTAAGCTGGAGCCATACAGTGCACTGATAAGTCATCCAGAGGGTCACAAGAAAACTGAAAACCACATCTAAAGCTCAACAGACACTGAAGGTCAGTTTTCAAATTTCATCAATAACCATTTGGAAAGAATAATTAACGATTTATTGCTAAAGTCTCAAGACCAAAGCCACAACTGTCAGAAAAGAACATAAAGGACTAACTCCCACCTCCCACCCGCCCGTGCCTGTGTGACCTCCCTACAACATCATCCTAATGAGGTGGTGGCAGGTCTCCTGAGGGATCTCGTTCCAAGGTTGGACTAAAGCACCCGCCGACTCCTGGACAGTCTGTGGGGCAATGTGACATTGGTGGATGGATTGAGACATGATGTCCCAGATGGGCTCAATCGATTCAGATTCGGGGAACGAACAGGCCAGTCCATAGCTTCAATGACTTCATCTTGCAAGAATTGCTGTCACACGCCAGCCACATGAGGCCTAGCATTCTCCTTCATTAGGAGGAACTCAGGGCCAACAGCACCAGCATATGCTCTCATAAGGGATCTGAGGGTCTCATCTCTGTACCTTATGGCAGTCATTCTACTTCTGGGAAGCACATGGAGGCTGTGCAGGCCTCCAAAGAAATGCCACCCACACCATTACTGACCCCATGCCAAGCCGACCATGCTAAAGTATGTTGCACGCAGCAGATGACTCTCCACTGTGTCTCCAGACTCTTTCACTTCTGTCACATGTGATCAATATGAACCTGCTTTCATCTGTACAGAGTACAGAGCATCAGTGGCAAACTTGCCAACCATGGTGCAAAAGCACAATAGTGGACTATGAGCACCACCCCCATCTGTGTATGTCGTGGCCTCATGCCATCCTCATGGAGTCAGTCTCCAGTCGCTTGTGCAGACACATGCACACTTGTGGCCTGCTAGAGGTCAATTGTAGGGCTCTGGCAGTGCTACCCCCGTTCATCCTTGGACAAAGGCGGTGGTAGCGGTCCTGCTGTTAGGTTGTTTTTTTTATAATAATTTGCACAACTGCATGTGAAACTGATTGACAATCAGTGTTGCTTTCTAAGTGGACAGTTTGATTTTACAAAAGTTAGATTTAATTGAAGTTAAATTGTGTTGTTTACTTGTTCCCTTTATTACTTTAGCAGTGTACATTTCTGAACAGTAGTGGCATCATCAGGTTTAGAAAAAATACTGCTTCCATTTTATTAATTTTAGGCTGACAATGAAACAGTAATGCTTGATTTGAAGTCAGAATAGTTCCCCTTAAAGTCATTAATTCACATTTGGTTCTGGATGCCAAGTGTCATTTAAAATGCTCACTCAATATAAAAATGAAAATAGAATGCTTTCTTTTTCCGATTTCCTGTCTTCTGGTATGAAAGGGCATCCTTTGAAAAGATTTAAAGGAAGAATGAAAAGAACCACCTCCATTTGAAGGCATTGTATTTTAGCTCCCTTCACCACAATACAGCAGAAAAAATAAAGCAACAAGGTAGAACGTGCTCCAACCTTTCATCATTTGCCTCCCCCACTAGAAGAAAGAAAGAAGTAAGCCAAAACAAAAGTAATTGCAGTCTCCTATCAGTGCCAAGGTTCAATTTCCATTTCATGTTTCGATGTACACACTGTGCTGATTTCCATATAAAACACTCAGCAGCTTTGCACACATTTGTACTGTTTCTGGTATCTCACCGTTACCTATCGTGCCTACCTTGGGGCTTGAGTCTGTTTATATGAAGTGATGCTCACTGCTGGCGATGATTGAGGTTTTGTTAAGAAAGCCTTAGGGGTTAAAACTACCTCAAAAATAACTGAAATAATTCCTTTACAATAAAAGGAAGCTGGGATACTGCTGATGTTGAAGAAGTTTTGAAAAGTAAGGCTGTGCAACCTCTTAGAAATGCAGTTATGCTGGAAAAACTTTTTTACACATTTTTTACCAACATTCTTAACAAATAGTAGTATGCAGACGACAATACGTAGAACTAACCTATGATATAGTTACAGCTGGTTTATAATCTGGAGACTATAAATTATGAATTCTGGTTGTCAGTCAAATTCAAATCATTCTCATCACAAAAATGTACTGACCTAAACCATTCCACCAACCCGCTAAGTTTATGTCTAGTTTAGTTTTAGTTGTATCACCAAAAGATGAACCTATACTATGCTGAGGGAAAGCATCCCATCAACATGTTGCTACTATAACCAGGTTTGAATGTGAAACAGTGACTTTGAAACAAAATAGTAGTTGTATTGTTGACATATTCCCCACCCGAGCTTCAGATTCCCCCAGTTCCTTCAGTTGTACCAAATACATCCAAAGAGCTTAGTAGGTCAGCCATGTCTTGGTAGGTTGCAGCTGTGCTGTTTTTTTGTTGTTTGTTTGTTTTTTCAGATAAGCACTGCTCTATTAGATGTTTAAATTTGTGGATGTTTTTCAACATCACCCTGCTTTAATAACTACCAGTGACCTACAGTATCTGCTGCGTTTCGTTTTCATGAAGCTGTTTTTCTTCTTATGCTCTCTGACAAGGCTCAATTTTAGGGGTGTCAGAGTAAAAGGTGGCAAAACATGTAGTTCGTACTTTTTACTTGTAAAGAAACATGCTGCTACTTCCAGTGCTCAAAATTGTACATATTAAGTCTACTACGATTACTCAATAAAATATATCGAAAGCAATATTTATCCTTCCCCATGTTAAAGTTGTTGTAGTAGTTGTTTCTTTAAATCATACCACTGTAGTTTAATATCTGCAATGATGTCTTCATTATCAACATTGTTGCTATGGTTTCTTTGGACTATCTTGTATTTAATATTAACGTATCAATGAAAGTCATTTATGGTTACATGCATTATGTTTTCTTGATTGACAAAATAAAAACTAAATGTATCTTAGTAGATCTTAGTAGATATTTTTTGAAGAGACCTTAATCCTTAACCTTGAGTAGCTACAGGCCCAAAAAGGTAAATAGGCTTCATCTGAATGTGCTAATATTTTAGTGTAAATGAGCCAGTTCTGTCTTCAAGCTCATAGTTACAATTTTTTTTAACCTGCTGTTCAATGGAATGCTGGTGCTCATTAAGTGGATTTTGAATATGTTCTCCTTCTTTGGAGCAGTTTGAACTCACAGAGGACCTCGAGATCAATCACTTTTACAGCCTGAACATTTGACTTCACCAAACCTCAGACAAAGTCAACCAAGGCATGTGTCTTTTTTTAAATCCAGCTGGAAAATGAAGCTTCCTAACAGGGAACAATATTTCCTGGTGATTTAAGTAAAAGTAATACTTGTAGAGCTCAACAAATGTCAATGATCTCAAAGGAAGAAGTAGAAAGATGACAAGTTTCATACAATTTCTTTGTGTGTAAGAAAGCAGAAGAAAGTAGAAAGAAAGCTTTCTTCAGTGTATGAAAGCAGCACTGGTGTGTTTTTATGTCTGAAAATAATTAATATCAACTGTTGTATTTCTCTTTCTATTGCAATGCATAGTGAAAATAATACATGTTTTTTTTTATTATAGAATTAGATTTCTCATCTGCTGCTACACTCAGAATCCTATTTCTGAAAATGGCAGATTTGCCTCAAAAAAAAGACACCAAAGAATTATAAATGTATGTATCCTGGCTTAATAAAGACATAATTTATGGCAGTTTCCCAAAAAATTAGGCCATCCTGTTGAATATTCAGTGCTTTGAAAAATGATGGTCACATATGAATGTCTGTGTTTTGGTTTTTTTTAATATGAAAAATTTATTAATTTAGCTTCAACAAAATAAAACACTGTTTCATTCATTAAGTATTAAGCAATTGTAACTGAGGAAAATGTTACTACTGTTCTTGCTAACAACATGGTTTGGCTCCTTTGGCTGAAATATGCTTAGTAAAACATATATTGCAGCTAGCTATAGACTCTAATATTAATCTGAAGAAAGGTTTTAGTGAGATACGGACCTGAACCTACAGCCAGATAAATAGATCAACATAGAGAGGTGTGAAGAGTATTCACATTCTTTGCTTTAGTAACAGTATACCTGTTGAAAGAAAAATAGACTCTGGTGAAAGAATTACAGATTAATCTCCTTTATTCAAAATACTCATACTAATATCAAAGTACTTGAGAAAGTGAAAATTAAGCTTTTGCCTTGAAGGACAATTACACAACTTTAAAAGTTCAATACATTTTTTATATCCCATGCAAGCAGCTGTCCAACACGTAAAACATGTTTTCAGACATGTTTTTGTGTTTTAATTGTATTTGTTATTTAATGGAAATACTGCAATGGCAAAACTTTTCATTTTCAGAATGAGTGAAAACACAATATAGAGAAGAAAGTATTGAAGATATGTTGGGTACCACCCCCCACCCCCACCCCCCAAGACCAGTACAACACAAGAAGATATTAACCTGACCATAGAGAAGAGGTGAGCCAAAACAGTGCTTCCAATAACCACATATGGAGCTTCTGATATGATGAGATAAGGAAAGGGAGCTGTAACTAAACTAACTCTGAGCCTGTCAGATGGGCATGGTGAGGTGACAAATTCAATGGTGAAAAGGATTTGTTTACTTGGGCATCTTCTTCCTACCTGCATCAATTTCTTAGGGAATTTCTCAGAGAAGTTGATGCGACTGCTGATATTATTTTGCTGCACTACAACATGAGATACTTTCAGCAAACGGATAGTCTTAGCATGCTTTGGTCCATTAAGAGGGAAATAGTATAATTCTTGGCAGAGCAAAAAAGTCCGTTGGCAACATCACTTTTTGGAAAATAAGAAACATATGGCCAATGTAGCCTTTTTGGCTGATATTGCTTTAAACCTAAGATAACTAAACTGTGGCTACAGGGCACAGACAATTTAGCTGTCTGTACTTTTCAGAAGAAAAGAAAGACCTGCAAGGAAATTGTTTCTTTTCCCAGCAGTGCAGTGACAGGTTCAGGGACATCGATATGTCGCTTCTGATGTTTACTTTATCAGTCAGCTAGTTCTAAACTTCAGCATTCGATGTGACAGCTTCGACATTGGAACACAGCTCACCATATTCATTTAGACCCCATTTCTTATCACAGGTGTAAGGGGCTTCCTATTCAAAGACATGCAGTACTTTAAATTTGGTAAATTTGGCACCCTCAAATATTTCTGATTAAATAATTTGATTACCAACTCAATTTTTGCAAAGGTTGATTAAAAAACTAACTTACCAAGTTATACGTCATCCCAAATAGTTACAAATAATAGTTTACTGGGCCTTGACTTGAAAAAAATATCCCTACTGGTCCACTTTTATTGTCAGTTAGACAACTTGGTTCTGAAAGCATTTCTTAAGGGTCAGAATCTCAATTCTCACTTAGTCCAAGACTTGCCATTTCTCTCCTTCTAGCCAGAACTTTGTGGATTTACATTTATATTTTAGTTATCACCTTCAAGAGCCCAGTTATTCACATGAGCCCAGTTCTTCTCACAATTCCATCAAGAGGCCTCAGATAGATGGTAAATGTCATGATTGGTAACTAATGCCTGAACAGAAGCTGAACACAGATCAGAAAATGATCAGTAGTACACAAACAGAACAGAATACCACCGGAAGAATAAAAACACAGAAAGTGAAGGAAACAAGGAAAAGAAAGGATACGATTATAATAAAACAAACTAAATAACTTGAAGCTGCTAATAAGAAACAAAAGTACTAAATGCCAGAAATCTAACTACCCAACATCATAAAGCCCAAAACATCTCATTACTGTATGTTACATAAACATCAGTTTCAAAGTTTGCAAACCACCGTATCTCTTGAATAAAAGGATATTACCTACCAGCTCCACTACCATGTCCAGCATGATTCACTTCTAGCTAATACAGTAGCTCTGCTGCTTAATCTCCATCTACAAGCAAACCATATTCTATGCATCCTTATTTTATTGACTCTTTCAGCAGGTAGTCATACAGTATATCTTCCGTAAATGGCCATTATATTCAGTGTGACAAAGATTGTCATTATTTCTTTGAAAAAAAAACACTAAGACCCATTCATTGCAGCATAACATCTGAAACCAATTTAGAACAAGGGGCACTTTTCAGGTTTAAGCAAACTCTAGGAAACATGTTCCACAGAGTTTATTTAATTTAAAAAATATATAATCATATTTAGTATAACAGACTGATAAACATTTAGCAAATAAGTCTATGTGCTTTTATGTTACACTATCTCTTTTCTTTATTCCACATTCCCATGAACTGAATTTTTTCTTAATTAGATTAAATTGTGCACATTTTTTTGCACATACATAATTTCAGAAACCTTAACCACAAGTCCATTGTCATACTTTTCTTGTTCTCATTCACATGATGCCTTGTATATTGTCAACAACAGACTGGGTCAGGCGTGTTAAGTACTGTGCTACTAAAATAAAAACAGAATATTCTGGAAAGGATATTGCTGATTTCACTGATGCATGTGTCTCTAAGCTCATTACTGATAACCTTAGTCAGATAGAAGTAACCTCTGCAATTGGCTCGACCTTACTTCTGTTTCAGGCGCGTGTGGAATCCATGTTTGCTTTCTTTCTCGGGAGAATTTGTGCTTAGAGAGCTGCCTTGTCCCTACAGAGATGACATATGTCTACAACAAAATGTACTTGAAACACATGTTATATTGCTGAATGAGGAAGACTTAAGACAAAAGCTTGTTAGAGATTTGTTATCTTCAAATTTGTAAAGATTTCTGGGGTTTTTTTGAATTTCTTCTCAAGTTTTCTATTAAAAAAAATAATATTTTATGATTACTAATGGGCTGGGCTTTGGAGAAGATGAAAGTCATCTCTATTGGGAAGGATACCATCTGCCGAATACACTATTAATACTCCTTAAGTGTATCGGTAACTTAAAATCTTTGTGAACAGGAGAATTTTCAGCCTGGTAATGACTACTCTAAAAAAGAAATAACTTCTCGCCTTGGTAGCAATATATATCGCCAAGAAGACAAGTGATCAGTCATGCGTATTTGAAATTACAAAATATTTCTCAATCGTAGAGCTGAGCATGTCCTTTAGTAAAAACTGCGAAATACAGAGCCAGCTGGACCAAAACACAATCCAAAATCTTAGTAAGTCACAGTATCCACAAAGTCTTCTAAATCTACTTATAAGGGAGAGACGACTGTGAATGAAGCCATTGAAATACACAAATTTTGCCTTCATCTATTAAATGTAAAACTAATGTTTTTGTGCTGCAGTGTGGTGATTAAATTAACAAATAAAGAGCAATCTATAACATAGAGCATAGAGCCACATGGCCTTACTGGAGTTTGGAATCTGCTTTATGACGATTTGTTTCAACAGTTGATGACAAACCAAGACCCACATATAAAGAAATTTGAGGACTTATTTTTATTAAAAAAGATTACTGAATAGAGCTCAAACCATGGGCTGCCTTACAGCAAGAAGGTTTGGGGTTCGATTCCTGACCTGGGGTGTCAAAAGAACATGACGGTTAGGTTAATTGACTTCTGTAAATTGTCCTTGGTTGTATGTCTCTGTGTTGCCCTGTGGCCCCTCTGCAAAACTGATGGAACAAGTGGGAGAAGATGGATGTATAGATTGATGGATGGATTAAATTTAAACCAACTATGCAATGCAGTGAGCTCTGCCTTTTAAATAGTTGCCTTTTAAAGCTAAAGATCCACATTTCTGTGTATTTTCTTAGAATTTTAGTATCAGAAACAGCTTTGCTGGGTGTTATGAGAAAATATTGCAACTTTTGGCAGGGGAAGAGCACCATCACAGAGCTTTGAATACAACATCAAATTAAATAGTATTTACATGTGTGGAGATATTACATACATATTTGTAATGAAAAGTGTCAGTAAGGGACTCAAGTATTGTTATAGAGGCCAGCTGCAAACAAAAAGATGTAGATTTTGGTTCTGATGGACTGCAACCTCCTGCCACAGGGGAAATCTTAAACAGTTTGTTTCTATGGTGGGAAGGGTCACACCTGCAGTCTTTGCTGCTTCACTATCAGTACTAAAGGCATACAGTTACAGCCTCTTTGTTAATGTTTTAGACACAAAGAAGTCCATAACTATAATCTGGAACGAAAATTATAATATTTTTCTCTTTGTTGAAAGTACAAATCTGAATTTTGGGGTTTGTATTCCACTTATGTTACCCTTTTCCACCAAAACTCAATTTATTGTAATTTAATTCCAAAATACATCCAACTGTTTCATGAAGGCTTCGGTGGTTTATTATAGAAGAGTGAAAAACAACAGGGTAATTTCAAGAATATTCAAAAAGTCACTAACCTTCTCAGGACTCAGACGGGAATCCTTTTCCTGGTTCCTTAGCGAGAGCTGAATACAGGGTGAAGTAGTGACAGACTGGCTCTCTTCTCAGCAAAAGCCCTCGACAGAGTGGACAAACAGATTTAAGGATGAGGCTTGGATCGATGGTCCTAGAACATAAGCAGGGCCAGAACCAAGGAGGCAGATTCAGGCAAACAGATCCAAGGGCATCATTCTTCTAAAGAGACAAAAAACAAGACATAAAGAGGTCCCTGTGTAAATTCTCAGTCATCCAGGTCATAGCAACCACAAAAAACATGAAAATGCTTGCTCTGAGTGTATTGGTGGTACATGGGTAAAAAAGTGCAACCCATATATGGAGGCCTTGGTCCTTAATGCAGCGATAATAGGATTGAGTCCTGACCCACCAACATTTGCAGAATGTCTTCTTCCTCCCTCTCAACCCAATTACCTGTCAGCTAACTTTGAAATAAAGGCCCCCAATGCAAACAAAACTTACAGCAAAAAAATAAAAGGCTTGCAATGACAAACATTTAGAACCTGAGGCTTCAACTAGATGAGACCAAGAGTAAACTTAAACGCAAAACGCCAGTAATTTACTATGGTGTTTATGGTTGTTTTTCTGTTGCTAAAACAGAAGCTATGTGATCAGAGTGTAGTTTTCTAGAAGACATTTCGCCTCTCATCCAAGAGACTTCATCAGTTCTGACTGATGCAGGAGAAAACAGAG
>JAUZNJ010031076.1:0-14427 GCA_034780135.1 Jordanella pulchra | reverse complement strand
ACCGAACCAGAACCAGTTTACTCTGTGATTGCTTAATAAACTTGTTAACTTTTCCTCTGCCTCCTGTGGTGTTCTGCATGTGGGTTTGACTCCTTAAACCCATCATGACATTTATGAATAATTCCTCTTTATGAAATCACCTCCATAGGTCCTAGAGCCGTTTGTAGTGGACTGGTCTTCTTTATCAGCTTTTTGAGCTTTTTTGTTACCCGAACAGATGATGATAGAAGAGATCACACTCTCCACAACAGACAGATATGAAGCAAATGCTAAAGGACCTAAGCTTCCTTAGGAAGTCCAGCCTGCTCTGTACCATCTTGTAGACGGCTTCACAGTTGCATCTCCATTCCAAATGTTGTTCAGGTAAACATCAAGGTATTTAAACTCATACTCCACCTAATTTCTTCTCCCATCATATTAACAGGATCCAAATTGTTCCTGTTTCTTCTGAAATCTACAAATATGTCTCTTTTTTGTTGACATCAGAGGATTTTTTTACCACCATGTCAAAAGGGGTTCACCAGCTCCCGGTACTCAGCTTCCTTTTAATCTCTGCTGCAACCCAATGACTGTAGAAATATCCAAGTATTTCTGTAGATGACAGGTGTCTTTTTTGCACTGGATGTCACAGGTGTACAGAGTATAAAGACATGGTGAAAGCACCGCCCCCTGTGGTGCTCCTGTGCTGACGACTACCTGGTTAGACAGTTGACTCTTCAGTCTAACAAACTCTAGTCTGTTTGTCAGGTAGTCTTTGATCCAGGAAATAGTTTTTGCCTTCATCTGAGTCTTCTGGAGTTCCTGACAAAGTAAATCAGGTTGAATTGTGTTCAATGCACAGGAGAACATGATCCCTGCAGTGAAATCTGCCTTGTCTAAGCGATATGTTGACAAAAAGTCAACATATTCAAACAAACTCCTTTGCACAAGTTTCGATTGTGCAAAGGAGCTGCTCATGTCAACCTCTGATCAGAGTAGTCTGAGCCTCTAATTTAAGCTTTTTTTTGCGCCAACTTGAAAACTTCTCTTTTGTTTACAGGAAGATGAAAAGACAGAAAACAAAGCCAGGTGTAGAACTGATGAGTCGTGCTTCAATAACAAGTCACAGTCCCTCTTATTATGAGCCTAAATCAGCACTTATAACCTCTCTGTGTTCCAACACGACGTCATACCTAAAACATCCCATTCATCTTTCTGAACCTGGTGACACAAGACAAAAACAACAAATTATGCTGGGCTTTTATTATTGCAGGTTAATGCAGGCAAACTCCCACCCCCACCGCCCCGACCTGTCCACCTTTACAGGTACACTTAAGAAAAGTTACTGCACTGTGGTCCCTTCTGCTCCCTGAGTAATTATTATTTCTTCATTGTGCAGGACAGGCTGGCTAACATCTTTGGGAGCTGAACTGTTAATAGTTTTATCACTAAGCAACAGCATGAAATCCTACCGCCTGCCCAATCTCTCTGACACACACACACTTATTGTGCCCTAAAATGAAACAGCATAATTTTGAGTTTGTTTGACAGACAGTGCTGTAATGACCCGGTGCCTGGGTGAGGATGTAAGCTGTCAGCATATCTATAGGAGCCTGTATCAGACGAGGAGCGGCTTAGAACAGCATTTCACCACAGCTGTTATTATGCCAGTAAGTTCAACAGCTATACGATTCCCGTTATGTGTTCTAATAGATTCAGAGCATATGGTGCTTTAATAAAGTTTTCACTCCCTTTGGACTTTAGATTTAACTCTGCATTTATGAACTACACCAAAGTCCAGGAGAGTATAAGTGGGACTGAAACAATTAATTGGATTAATCGATTGAAAAATTGTCAACTAATTAAGTATCAATCAATTAATCATTAACTGGAGTATAGAGACTCTAACAAATGCCATTTCATGAAAGAGCAACACACTCAGAGCAGTAATTGTAAAAAATATATATAAACATTTTGTAAACTAGATCAAAAACCTCTTTTGTCCGTCAACATGCTGTATCTAGAAGTCTTTAGATATCATAGGTTCAGCTTTACCGGGTTTAAGTTCTATGTTAAATCTTTAAATTAATTTTGCAATCATGTTATTAATCAGTTAATTAAAAAAGAATCAACAGATTAATCTATTACAAAGATAATCAATGGTTGTATCTCTAAGTGTAGGTACAGTCTCTATATTTCTATGAAGAGAAGCCAAGAGCCTCATATTGATTTGGGAAGATTTGCTCACAGCTCACAGTTACACAGGTCACAGTAAATATTTGAAAGTTTTCATCTATATAGGTTGAAAAATACCGTGAGACTCTGAATGTAAGCCCCTGACCCCCCACCACCCCTTTATGATGTTGGCAGCTGGTTCCTTTAGCTGGGAAAGTTGGTCAGATTTGGTGACAGATCTAAAGAAGCGACAATAAAGAAGAAGAGGTGTTAGAGGCTTAAAGATTCAGCTAGAGCTACAGGGAAATATTTCAGATCTAACAATGTTCTCGTGCTAGGATGGCCTAGTCAAAGTCCAAAATCTAACAACACATTTTCCTTCTACTTCACAATTTTTGAGTTGGATACACAGAACAAAATTATTCACCGACATTTATTGTTGAAATGTGACAAAATGAGAGACACTTAATGAGAAACTAAAAACCTAAGTAGCCCCCTCCCTCCCGCCCCGTCTTCAGTCAGACGCTACGCCACTCTGGGAGTACTGAGTAGCATGTAATGAGAACAACAGTGGAGCTTCAGTCATGAAATACGTAATTATCCAGCAGCGTTTGCTAAAAAGCAGCTCTGAGACCAATGCTCTCTCTACTTCTCTGCACAAAAAGATTCAAGGCAAAAAGCGTCCTGAGCTGCCAGCCTATCAGATGTCTCCCTGTCCAGGGTCAGGCCTTCGGCTACGGGAGCGTGAAAAGGTTTCTCTTTCATAACGCTCACCCAGCACACCCACACAAAATATGACCTCCTGCTCATCTCATTTAGAGGGATAATTAGAAAGTAACTGGCTGTTGTTTACAAGATAGCAGCCATATGACGTCCACATTTTGCTCATTTACTCTTAGGATATAAAAAAAAGACATACAGATATACTATCCAACACAAGCACGTGTGTGTATGTGGGCATGCACACTCCATGTTAATGTGGATAATGTTCCCTGTCATTAGCAATCTTCTCTCTCTGTTTTGGGGAAATTAAGCAGCTCAATTTGGTGCCCATCTTGGCTAATGAGAGGTGATGCAATGAGACTGTCTATGTGTAGAAGAGAATATGTGTAATTAGAAAAGACAACACTAATCTACTGAGAAGAAATCAAAATGTCTTCCTAAAGGAGCGGTTCTTAGATTCACAGGAAGGTCAGATGATTGTGTCATCTTTCAGGAATGGACCGTGTGCTGGATGCCCACCTCAATGCCCAACGGTACGCCGCCGCTCTCCAACTCCTGGTGAGCACATTTACACCGAATGCATTTGCATTCATTAGCCCTGACATTTGCGTTTGTGGAGCATTGATGTCCATTTGGCTTGTACTGAGCGTCTGATTAGTTTATCGAGTTTGGAAACAAACAAGTGTGTGTTGAGGTCATAATGAGGCTCTAATTTCCCAGGAACAGACAGAGATGGAGCAGCGATGCGTAAGAGAGAGAGGGAAAGCCCCCCGTCAGATGAAACTGAATATAAAGAGGATCTCAGGAAGCGAGAAGGCAGAGGGTGATAGATGTGCAAACAATAGATGACCATGAAAACCATCTGTAGAAGTGGTCAGTGTGTTTGCCTGGACAAACATTGTCCAGCTGGATGTTTCGGTGTTGGCTCTGTCAAACTCTACCCACCACCCGCTAACTCACTTCTGGAGCTCCAGCTGAAGAGCATAGTTTGCCAGTAGAGTAAGAGAACTGATGAAGAAGAGTTTTCCTCCCAAGTGTTTGTCTTGCGATTTTATGGTCAGTATAGAGAGTCTCTGCAGCCACTTGATTACCTCATAATCTTCATGTTCAGTCCATCAACCATGAGTCCTCTGTCATGCTTCCTCATTTAGTAAATACAGCCAGCTAGTCCTGTTGTAGCCAAATTCTGTATGCCTCGATTACTCACATCACTAGTCATACAAATTATATGCCAAACCTGTACTGACCCAATGTACCATCTGCTGTGGCAGCAGCAGACCGACAAGGACTCAGAGTCCAACGAACGATAGGCTGACGATGGGCAGCGTGTTCCAGCTGCAGCCGGTTGGCAATGTCATGGTGTGTTGACGTGCCCGAGGATTGATGACCTGCTCCCTTCCTCTGTCTGCTCCTTTGGGCTGCCGTCCTGCTATCTACCGCACAGCCTGCCAAGCCCATTATCCATGCACACTTTAAGTCAAAATGCCACACGCTCACTAACTGATCGATGGGGTCTTAAACAGCAGGAGGCCATTTAAACAAGGAGCAGAGGTTTGTGTGGGTGAGTTTTGCATATGCGTGCCAGACAGTTCTCTTAGCAGCCCATGTTCTCACTGCCATCTCATCTTTCCCAGCCGTCTGTATGGATTTAGGTGGCTAGCCCGTGGGCCCCGGCTACATTGATTGCAAGGGGGCCAACCAATCACAATGACAGACAGCTTGGTTGAAGGCACACCTTGGCTTTTAATAGTCTTGTCTGCAAAACATACGCTCCCGTGGAGAAAGCTGAGGAGAGATAGCAGGGCAGTGCAGTTGATGCGTGCTGACACCCAGCAGGCAGCCACTGTAACCTTGTGTATCTGCATAATGAGGCAGACAAAGATGTAGACACAGAGAACCTCCAGCAGTCACAGTGTGCACGCGCTCAGAACAAAACAATTTAAGCCAAAGCTTTGGTGATTTTCTCAGCCCCATGTGTGTACGCCTCCTCTCATCCGCTGAGCTGAGCAGCAGCAGCAGCAGCTTAAAAAGAAGCAATGCAAATGACCTTGTCTTATCTCGAAGCAAACACTGGCAAATTAAATTAAGACTCCCTACATTGTGGGAAGTGCTGTTTCCTCACCTTTGTTACTCTAGTGGTTAAACAGCATGCCTGGGTGTACTTGTCTAATCAGCAGAGGTAGACTGAATAATAGGACCAGAGGCATTTCTACAGATGCGGTGTCTGTGGCATTTTTTTCTTTAGATTAAGAAAAAAAGTTTACAAGCGTGTATAAATTTTCTCCTATTTTTTTGTCAGTCAGTTTTGTGTCTGTACCCCACTTTCGCTCAAATTTGTGACGCCCATTAGTAGGAGCTTATTGCTGTTTGATAATCCTCCCTCAAGGTAGGTGGCTGCACTAAACTGTCAACAACATGAACCCCGACTGAAACCCCATCAAACTGCTGATGAGTTATTCTAGCATTACATTCGTCAGGGTTTTTAAGGACTCAAACACAAACACTGTGGCTCCAAACAAAACAACCCATATGTCAAAGTTCCATATAATATTCTGAACTTGGGTAAACATCGATGTCTGGAGAGACTCTGAACAACTATCTGGTACTAATGTGGTGAAATGAAGACTCCATTGGCCTTTATGGTGTGGGGGCTAAACCTGGGAACATTATGTTAAACATTGTTCATTGGCAAGGAGATGTTTCCACTGTGTGAGTCCGTACATAGCAGCACCTATCCCATCCAGGGTTACTCCTGTTAGCTCTGCATGAGAGTTCACGAGAGGCACAAGTTCACAAGATAAACAAAGGATATGGAGGAGCTAGAAGCAAACTTTTAACTCATCAGCAGCATCTGAAAAGTTCTCGGTTATTGATTTGAAATCAACTCAGCTAATGTCTGCTTTAGTTATCAAGTATGAGTGAGTACATTGACCTCCAAAAGATATGTTTTTATTGTGTTTTTAAGCTAATGTTAGTTAACTTTGACAAGCCAGATGTTGTCGTCTTTCTTTTTTTTCTGTTTTCTAAGATTGCAGCTTGACCTGGCCAGAGCCCAATGGATGAGAACAGAACAGGAAACTTGAGTTGTTCTGTATTATGATGGTGAGAGGCTGAAATCGTCCATCAATGGTGACATTTGGAGTAGTCATGTAATGGATCAACCATCACCAGTTCTCCACACACTAGCAAAGTGTTGCTCACTGTAGATTTAACCCATTCCCCTCCTGGATTCTTTCCCCAGCCATCTTAAGAAAGCCTAAATAAACCTTTGAAAATTCAGATCTTCCTTCCACCAAACTTACTGTTCATCTCTTTCGTAGAATTGGAGATTCTGAACCGTTTCCCGTTCCCGATTCCATCCCCTAATTCTAATTCTGTCCCCTAATTCATGGTTGTGTCCTGTTTAAGAGTCAAGTAGGATTCTTGAAATTATGATAGATATGAATCAAAAGGTCAATTTTACACAACTGTCCATCTGTCTGTCCATTACATTTAACCCCAAAATGTATAGCTTGTTTATTAACATAAATAAAGTGCATATTTTATGTGGTGATTTCAATATTAACATACTAAATACTATTTCAGATTTTAAAACAACAAATTTCTACAAGACAATGTATAGCAACAGTCTATTTCTAATCATTACAAAACCATGTAGGATTACAGTTGACGCAGCGACATTAATAGATCACATTTTTATGAATACATTAGATTGTCAAGCATTTACTGCTCAGGTAAAGACTTGGATCAACTCCTGTATATAATGGAGAAAGAAATAAACAGTAAAGCTATGGTTTTGTATTGGAAAAAAAATATTACTGAATTTAAATAAAACATATCCTATAATATTTGGAAATCATAGGAGCATACCAAAATTAGAATTAATGTTGCAGAAATAGAAAAAGTATATGAAAACCAATTTTTAGGTATTATTATTATTGATAGTAAATTAAATTGGAAATCCCATATCAACATTTTAAGGACAAAAAAATCCAAAACAATTGCTATAATTTGTAAGATGAACACATTTTTAAACCAAAATTCCCTTTACATTCTATATTGTTCTCTTGTTACACTTCAGCTATTGTGTGGAAATATGGGTGAATAATTATAAATCAATTAATAATCCCTTGATTTTACTAAGAATGAAAGCAGTTAGAACAATCAATAAAGCAGATGAATGAACAAATTAATTCTTTATTAAAGTAAATATATTAAAATCATAAGACCTGATTGATCTGTACCCTGCGGTTTTGATGTATAAGGGACACAACTGCATGTTCACACCAAGTCAATTCCATTTAAGAGGAGCTAGAATATTTCAGACAACTAAGATTTAAAAAGGATGCTTATTTCAGTTACAGGAGTTAATTTATTGAATCGTGTGGATGATGAATTAAAAGGTTGTGCCTCAATCAAAAGATTCAATAAGTTGTACATATCCAAATTTATAGATGCATATAAAGTTATTGATATGGATTAGTAGCAGAAATTATTCAATATTTAACAGCGATTGCTAAAAGTACTGATCTGAGATAAATAAATTTAAAAAATGGCGAATAAATAAATTATTCTGTTATCTTGAAATTCTCATGTTGATTCTACAATAATACAATAATAGATAATCTCTACAATGAAAGACAGCAATAACCCATTGCTTCATATAAACATAGAAAAAAACAAAAACAAAACATTAAGGTAATCAGGGAAAAACAACCTAAGCAAACAACTATTGCTTCGTTTTTCTTACTCTTTTTTTCTTACTCGTTTTTCTTACTTACTTCTTACTGTACATTTAGAAAGTTTTGTTTCTTTATTTGTCTTTTTTTTTCTTTTCTCTTCCCGTCTTGCTATAAGTAGGTATATGGTGTTAATTCTGATCCAAGAAATGGAAAAGGGATCGGCTTTAACAACCTTTACTTCTGCATAAACAATTTTGGTCGGTGTCCATAATAAAAAATAACATCGTACTGCATTTTTTTTTAGATATATTCTGATGACCAAAAAAAAAAAACTGAACTGAAGAAAAAACATAGACAGATCAGAGCTTTTTTAGCTCAGCTTTTTCTTCAAGAGAGACCAACCTACTGCCCTGCTCTGTAGTAAATAAGGCTTCTACTCAACTCACTCTACTTCCACCATCACTTGCAAATAAGGCACCAAGTACACTTTAAAACCACTTGAAGCAGTGACTTATCAGCATCTTTACAGGTAGTGCTCAGTCCTTCTCCAAGCTGACTCATCTGCTTCTGATTCATCTTACAATCACTCTCCTGAAGGTTGTGGCTTTTCAGCACCAAGAGGAAAACATGTTATCTTCGAAAGACAAAGGGGTTTGAAAACAGACCCCTCACTCTTCATTACTCCATCCAGCCTGTGAACACAGACAGAATCAGAGACAGGTGCAATCCCTCTAGCCCAGGCAACAACAATAAGTCACTGACTGCATCAGTCCCTCACCCTAGTCAAGCACACTGTGACAGTGGAGAGGAACCACCAGGGGAACTTTATCTTTAACAGCTTTGACATGTTGTTTGTCTGAAAGAATATGTCTAAATTACTGTGTCCCCCCAATATAGTGTTGCTCCTTGATGTTGAAGGAATCAGCCAATAAAGACTCGGCTACAAAAGCAACAAATCATCTGCAGCACAATTATTCTCCAACCTTTGACTCAATACCTGTTTAGGTAACATGGTCACATTATAAACACTGGATGGACATGATATACATCACAGCATTTGAAACATAGCAACATGATTTTCCTTTGTTGATATAAAAAGTGCTTGTAGATGCTCCAGAAACTGTGGCAGAACCACATGTCTCCTGGGTCATCTTTTTGCTTTTCCTTTGCAAAGATGCTACTGATTTTAACCATTTAAAGCCCAAACCATGAAATAACTGACAGAAAATTCAGATTTTTTAATGTAAGAGTTGTCATTGAATTCTATAGAAAATGATGAAAAAAAAGCATAACTTTTGTATAAGTTAAATTTGATCATTATTTACATAAATTTTGATACATTAGGCATTTCTGTATAATCTTTTATACATTTTCTGTTCCCTACATATTTCTAATTTATTAAGTCGGGTTCTCAAGAGCGAAAATATCCCACTGATCATGCAGAGGTCTCAAAAATTCAAGTATCAAATATGATACATTTAGCTTTAGAGGGTTAAGCACTATTTCTGGACATTTCTGCTACAATTACAAAGACATTTCATTTTAATTCCCTCAATGCCAGACCTCTTTCTGCAAGATTTGCAACAGATGTTCTCCAATCCAACTGTAAAAGGCTAACTTGACACAAAGCTAAACAGGTTTTATAACAAAAGAGTTACTGGCAATAACTTCTAAATTCTACCTTTGAAACAAAAGAAGCTTGGTTTGACTTGGTTAAAAGCTAATATCTTATAGAGTCTATAAACTGAAAAAAATGCTATCACTTGCAGCTGAGTTCTGTACTGTTGTTTAATTTCAGCTGGAATGCTCTATATCACAGCTGCTGATATTAAATAAAGTCCCATGACAAACGATAAACAAAAATATTTCATATATCATGTCATATATCCACAAAACCTGGTGTCACAGATTTATCGGCTTTATTTAAGAGGACATAGACCAAAGCTGATAAAAAAAAGATAGAACTAAACTAAACAAACAAAAAATAGCACATCCCCTTGTTACCTGAACAAGAAACTGTGATTTACTCCTATTGAAGCTAGATGACAATACTTAAAATATCAACCTGGCCGCACGGGTCACTTTGACCAGTTCGTCTTTCATTCTCAGTCATTTCTAATAAGGAAGCAGCTATTTGGAAGTCGCAGCAGAGCACTGATTTGAAAGCATTTTATAACAAAAGCACCTGCTGCGAGAGCCAAGAAACACCATGTTAATGCTGTCCATTTACTGCAAGCGAGGGCTGCAATTGGGATAATGGAGCCGAGGTGGAGGGGCCACCATCACAGTTTGCAACTTAGCTAAAAATCGTTCAACTGCAACTAGACTCTTCTTAAAAGAATCTTTGCAGGCTTTACAGAGAAATAATTTCTCTTTTTAGAGGGAGAGTTTTTTTATAGAGAGGTTATCTTACAAGTTCATAAGTAGTTAATATCTCACATGAAGAAAGAAAATCTCTTGGCATCGTATTAAATTCAGACTGAAGCTGAAGTTAGCAGCTAGTTTGACAGATGCTACAATCAAAGTGGACTTCTACCATCATCATGAACTCCAATCTAAATGTTTTATTGAATATACTGTGTGTGCCTTAAAACATCATCATATATGGATGTGATTTTTTTATACGATAAATTGAGATAAGGGTCGTTGCACAACTAGTGAGCTTCCTAAATGAAACGTACTGAAAATAAAAGCATTGCTGTTCAGAGTAGCTGATAGAAAAGTAAGAGAAAGCAAAAATTAAAATGTTCTTTCAACCCTTTTTTCTGCAGTTTATGCAACTCGTCATTCACATCAGACATTTACTCTACCGGTTTTAGCTATGTCTCACAGAGATCATTAGTGGTGCACCACAGCCTACCTCCATTTCTCTTCTAAATGATCACCGGCTGATGACATAGTAACTGGTAAAATAAAACATGATGATGATGATGATTCAAAGGTTGATGAATTGAAGTAGTTATCTTCAAGATGTTTGATCATCTGATCTAGATTTGTACTGAATAAAAACTGCAAAATAGCAATATTTAAAAATATGCCTTTCCACCACTCTTTTTTGTAAACCTAGTATTTTTTTTCCTGGGTTTAGTGAGGATATAAAACCATCTCAGTGCAAAAGATGTCACACTGTAACTATGGTTCTGTGAAATCCTGGATGGCTGCCAGTCACACTGGTCAATTGGAACTTCTTAGCCAGAGCAAACGAAGATCTCCAGGTATTATTTATATATGTAACACTCTGGGCTATGCCATCTACACGACAGCGCGGAGAACAAGGAGTTAAATCTGCTTTGATTTCTGCTGCTGGTTTGAAAGAAAGGAATGAAACAGGCTAAGTGTTGTGACAAGCACAGATGTTCTCAAAGCTAATGTCACATCCATGGTTGCAGCAAACCCACATCGGACCAAATCACGAGCTTCAGAGCCAATATAGTCAGTCCACACCTGAAAAAGTAAATAACTCCCTGGGTTGAAACATGGATTGCTTGTCTTAATAACTAGTGTAAGGAGAAAAAAATAGCCTCATGTTTTGTATATGTTTTAATGCACTAAATGTTCCACGTTAAATATAAGCTCTGAAAAACAATGCTTCATACATAGCTCCACTGTCTGTTGTCAATTTTAGAAATGGAAGTTTAACTTCTCTTTACAGCACAAGTTAAACTCTTAAAGCCAATATTTTATGATTTGTTACTTTGTAATTTTCTAACAATTGTGCTATTTTTATGCTCTGTTTTTATTTACTAATTATATAGATAAACGTTTTTTCAAAGAAGTTGCTTAAAATATCGTTAAAAAAAAAGCTAAACAAATATGCCATTTAACAATCTGTTGATTAAATAACCTTGGTTGGCATTAAAAAAAGAAATATGTGTCACTGCGCTCATATGTTTATTTATTTAATAAAGTAGGAGAAAGGGGTGTTTGAATTAAAAAGGTTGTTTATTTTCTCTATTTATGTGATTAATTGCGATAATTATTGACAGAAACCGTAATTAACCTAATTAAAAATTCTAATTGAAGCCAACCACTAATTTGGACTCTTTTTCTGATGTCACTTTTTGTCAAACTAAAATAAAACAGAGCATCTAGAAAATGTAAATAAAAAATAACCTGCGGAAAAATAAAATACGAAACACAAGTTCTGCTCTTTAGCAGAAAATCCTAAAATAGAATGTCCAACCAATAGTTTTTTACCTTAAACTCAAGCATATTTCAGTTCTGCAGAAGGGGAAAAAAAACCCTAAACATAACAAGAAGTCCACCCCACCCCCCAATAATAATCAGTTGAAATCTGCATTCAGTATTCAGTAGGTTATATGCTTCTCTGATACTAACATTTGTTTAATGATCCAACATATTTGCCAGAAATGCAGAAACTGCATAAATACTTCTTCACAGCACCGTGTGTGGTTGGTTAAATAAACATTTCTGCCTATATGATGCTTGAAATATGGTAAAGCAGCCAACCAAAGCTGCCTGGGCTCGCAGGAAGCCACTGTTAAACTAATGTCTGGGTTGCTGGAGGCTTAAGATGACCCGGTCATACTGTAACCTTTACTTCTGTGCTACAGTTCACCAATCTGCCTGCGCTCGACCCCGCAGGCTGTTGGGCATTTGTCACAAATATTGCTGTGTTATGACAGGGCGTGCTTTGGAGCAACCGCGTTGAGCCTGATCTGCTGCCCCTGTGGGCTTCTCAACATTAGCACCCCGCCTTTATTAGCACCATTAGTGTGTGAGGCGTCATTTCCATATTCAGGCAGTGTCAGTGTGAGATTAGATGGATGACGGCGATGATAATGATGATCATGAATGACGATCAGAGTGGAGAACTTTCATCTGATTTGCAAAGGTTGCCAATGAGGGCTTCATTACCATAATGAATCCTCAGCGCCTGTTTGATGAGCCGCTGACAAAGACAAAAAACAACAAGTGTCCTAACTTCCGTAGACAAACAACAAGAACGAAGACGATCCAGTCTCATCTAGCTTGGATTATTTGTATTTTTCTTTCTGGTTTTGGATCCGATTGAACAAAGTTTGAGGAATCTAAAAAGTTTTAAAATGCCAACTACCCAACCTTGAACGTCATGGCATGCCAACGAAGACGAAGCTTTGCCTCTTTTCCACACGTCCTTCGTCCCTCCCCATCTTCTAACAGCCTACCTTCAAGCTTTATTGCCATAGAGCAACTCTGGCTAGATGAGATCCCCACACAGCTTAACATCTGGGCGCTTTGCTGCTGATGCACTCATAAATAAAAGATAACTCCTGCCTACCGCGCACAGTCGCATTGGTATAAATCATGTATATGGATTCTTGCTTGCTTTTCACTCTCTCTTTTTCATATAACCCCCTTCCCCCGATTCTTGCTGTCCCTTTTCCATAATTCTTTCTCTCTTCAGTCTTTGTCTTTCTTTGCTGCCCAGCGTGAAGTCCTGAAGATTCGGCAAGTTGGCAGGTAATTAGGATTGTCTTGATGGTGGGATGGAAAGCCACCTTGTCTTTGTTCTCTGCTAATTCAAAATGTCTGCAGCTTGTTCTGAGGGCAGGATGTCTGGTTGGTGCTGCCTGTATTTCAGGAAGCTGTCAGCAATATCATATTTACCCAGGCTCTTAAAAAAAAAAACTTAGAATTCTAATAAAAGAAAATGTCAGTGGATTATTCCATTGTACCCATAGAATATCTGAAGTATAACTAATTTATGCCTCCAACATTATTACATATTTCTTCTTACTTAGTTAGATTTACTTGTTTTACAAGTAATCTCATATTTATATATTATATAGCTATTAAATTATTAAGGATTCAATCATAATAGGGCTGTGAAGATTAACTGAGAGGCAAGTTAAGGAGAATATAAGGCTTTGGACATTACTACAAACTCAGTTCTTTAACATTAGTTTCAAGAGTATTGGTTTAAACAGTCAAAGGCTATGTTCACACTGCAGTCTGAAGGGACCCAAATCCCCTTTATTTGTCCATATGCGATCTGTATCTGATTTTTTTTATGACGGTCTGAACAACACAGATCTGATTTTTTTCAAATTTAATCCAGGCTAAATTATGTGGTCCTGAATCAGATACACATCTGATCTTTTCAAATATGACCTCCGTCTTAAAGGTCAGTTCTCATTCATGTCATTAATATTCAACAACGGTCACTATTCTTCGTCTTACTACGCAGAAGGGGGGAAAAAAACAACAACAACCATGGCAGACAATAATGTGGAGAGTGAAGAGATATGTCCAAAATTTATACCACAATATATATTTATTAAGTTCAGTCGATACGATACCATTCCGATATTGATGTAGGAAAAATAAAAGCCTTAGAAAGGCAGCCAAGAATGCCCACAACAGATGACTGTACAAACATATGACGGATATTTTGCAATGTCTATTAAAATCCTCCAATATAACATTTAATAAATATTAGCTGTGAAAAACACATAAAACTACATGAAAACCTGGAACATCAGTCAGTGACTAACGCTATGTGTATAGATTGTAAAGTATATGGAAATATTGAAAATGTGTGTAAAAGTCATATCACAAATATTGAATTAAACCATATCGTGATATATATCGATATTGAAATACAGTATTGTCCAGCTCCAGTGGGGAGCAGTCTTTATTTTTCAACCTCCTTGAAAAGATTGTGTTGGTAATGCGCTGGCTGTGGTTTGGAAAGAAATGAAAGATTGCAAGATGAGCTCCATGTTGGGATCCGGGGTTTTTGTGTTTTCCACCTTCCTCCAGCAGAGCGCGCCGTGGGTCTCCTGGGTTGGAGCCCTCAGCACACCTGAGGATCGTCAGCTCATCAGGAGACCCACCATTCATAAGCAGCAGTCAGACCTTCTTC
>JAUZNJ010031075.1:0-14428 GCA_034780135.1 Jordanella pulchra | reverse complement strand
CACGCGTGTATGTGTGTGTGTGTGTGTGTGTGTGTGTGTATGTACACATACCAGAATAATTGTGATATATATAGCACAGTAATTAAGGGTTTTTTTTCCCCACCTACACTATGAATTCATATGTGCCATGAATGCTCAGTTTCTCCACATAGCAGATAAAGAATAAAAAAAAATCACTTAATCCCAAGGATTTTAGAGGATTAGTTAAATTTAAGTTTATGTAGATGCCAAAAGTTGCACGTGGCCGTGCAGAAAAACCCCACACAGTAGATTAGGCAAGCATTGCGTCACTACAATCAATTTTTAAGGGAATTACAGTGCGAGTATGTTATTGCATGTGATCAAATTAAAGTAGAATGCCTCTCTGGGAGCCGGCAGATAGTCTTTCGAAAGCTGAGCTAGATTTTAAACCAGCTCCCTGATACTTAGAGTAATAATAAATAGTCCCTATTTATATACCACCGGATGTAACTATAAGGATTATCTTCCTCCTAAGAGACTTTCCAAAAACTTACTTTACTCTTGCAATTAAAAAAGACACTTCCTTAATTGGGAACTTGTTAAATGTTAATTGTTAAAGTAAAATAAATTGAAAACATGGACAAAACATGGGCTCAGATTTCACCCTGAAAAAAGAAAATCTGGTTCATACAGAAATGTATGTGTCAATGGTCTCCAAGCACATTTATTGGTTTTTCACTTTATTTTTACTTCCATAGCAGGCATGACAGCAGTTTGGTGCGTCACACACCACAGGCCAAAGAGATGATGTAACTGATGCGTAGCGTCATTAAGGAATGATAGCAAAAAAAGGTATGGTGTGTTGGTGGGCAGAGTGTTCAATATTGTGTGCCCTTAAGAAAAAAAGATGTCACATCAGAATGAGTCAGTCACTGGAGAACCACAGGATTATAAAGTTAAACTTAAACTAAAAGGTTAGCTTGGAATAGTATTGGAGGAGTGTGGCAGCAGGCTTCCAGACTTTTTCAGTTAGGTTATTTCTGCAACGGCACATGTCAAGGGAAACAAGTTTATGAGATTCTCTGTTACAGACCAGGGGTGTCCAACCAAACAGACTCATGTCCCGAATCTTTAAGATAATCTCTGAATTATTTTTTAGTACACTACATCTTAGAATCTATATGTTTGTTGTGTCAATTTACCATCATGAACAAATGTTGCAAGCAGTGGGTCTGAAACATTGACCCATTTTAAGTTTTAAAAATATCTCTTTTCATTTGCATTTTGTGCTGGAGAACGAAATGAAACAGTTTGACATTAGTATCACTTTAATGCAAGATGTAAAGGTGGATTGGAAAGTAACCTGGAGCCAACTGAAATTATATCTTACAGTATTTTTTGTTCTTTTTTTGAGAAAAATTACTAAGACAAATAGCCATTTAGCTAATTATATAATTTCAGAAACTGCTGATCAAGTGTGATTTTCATGCAAAACCTTCTCTCGCTGTTGGAAAAAATGGGCCACAAAAAGTTGTGCAAATATAAATGCCTGGTTTATGTCCAGAGTTAGGGGGATTGGCTAGCTAACCTAAAGTGATAGAAGACAACAGTTGCTCAAAAAATCGTATATTAGTGTAGTGAATACCATCTCTACACACACATTATTTGCACCTTGAGGCAATTGATCAAGTGCAGCAGAAAACCGCAGCTGGAACCACTCCAGTCAGCTGAGGGTACAATTCACACAGGGTCAACAAGTTTCAGCATCCCTAAGATGATGCTACATAGTCTGTGTTGATTTAAGTTACATATCATTTAGACAACAGGGTCAGACTGAGGCGTGCACAACATGAAAGCATGGATCCATCCTGCCTTGTATAAAAACTTAAAACTCCCATATCAGGATTTTTTTTTAAATCACCTCTAGGCAAATATAGACTGAAATTATGCCTT
The DNA here is from genome assembly GCA_034780135.1 of Jordanella pulchra. Lineage (NCBI taxonomy): Eukaryota > Metazoa > Chordata > Actinopteri > Cyprinodontiformes > Cyprinodontidae > Jordanella > Jordanella pulchra. Next base: position 12,514 of record JAUZNJ010031075.1, on the reverse strand, counting down.
AAGAACTGAACTATGAGTATTAATTTGTTGTGATGTAGAATTTTCTTCCAGGAAAATTTGCATTTAAAGTGAAGCTGCCTATCTTGTTTGGGTGCCGCCAATTTTATAATGTCGCAGTATCACCTCTGATGGCTGAATAAACTCTGAGACCTCTCACAGCCAAAAAACAAATTTTTACAAATTCAACATTAGCTATAAAAGAGAGGTTGCTGCCCTGTGTAGACTGGCTGCTTAAAGACCCACTGCATCTTAACTTTCCGCAGGAATCATTGAACTCTGCCATGCATCACCCCTTCCTGATCAGAGAAAGTGGCGTTTGTTAAGGGTGCTGACAGAGCAGGTTTACGGTAGGGAGCAGTCTTACATAGATATTCTCCAATCGCTCACTGTCACGGGGCTGAGAGAGGGGCTGCAGCTCAGATAGCAGAATTCATGAGGATTACTTAAAAAAATGCATGAATCAAGTAAAATATTACTTTGCATGAAAGTGACTAAGGAATATCATTATAATATAGATTTTACATGATATAGGCTCTTGGATGCATTGTGATGTGGGGATGTTTTTATTTGCACACTTTAGCCTGCTAAGTACCAAATAATCATCATGTCAAATCATGTCAATATGTTTTAGCACGCTATTAAATTCACTTCATTAAAATAGATTCCTCAATCCAGTGGGGTACCTTCAGGAATGTGTAGCTCACAAAATGCATCAGCAAGTCAATATGGACTAAAATGTTTCACACATCTTGTTAATTGTCAGAAAAACCAATTAAATTTTTTAAGAAAGTTTGTCAGCAATAATAAGAAGCATTTGATTGCTGCAATGTCAATAGCAGCGCTTACAGAACCTGGGGAAATGATAGCATTAGCTTCAAAACAAGAACCAACAATAAGTCCTGTACGTACAAATGTAATGCACAACATTTGCTGTGAAGAATGCAGGCTATCTCCTGCTGTCAAAGCATGGATAAAAGAGCAAGCATTGCCAATTATTCCTTGCAGTATGCCAAGACCTTGGCAGATCTTGGCAGAACCCCTCTCCAAAAAAATAATAAACAAATAAAATAACCAACTATTGAACCGACAGAAGAGCAAAGCAGGGAAGTAAAACCAATCAGAAGTGAGGGTCCACATCTTTCTCTGCCTTTTATTGGCCTTTCCCCTAACACTCATGTTTTACAGTGTCTTCGAGGAATAAAGAGCAAAAGAAACTCAGAAACTCCATAGCAGATTGATATTCACATTTGGTTGGTTTGCAATTGGTTGCAATCTGGAGCCCTAGACTGAGAGAATAACATGTTTACTGCTTAGCACCATGGAAATAGCAGGGAAATGGGTAATAAGATCTGTATTTCCAAAACAATTTTAGTGTGATGTCAAATGTAAGCAAACTAGCAACAAGTATTATATAAATGTATTTAATCTTGAGATTTCATTAGCCTTATTTTCAAAACACAGCCTGCTCTTATTGTTCTTTATTCAAATTTAGAATGATTTATTTTATTACAAAGCATATGTTAAATACGCTGTGTGTAATGGAGCTCTATCTCACTGTAACAAGGTCTACTCTCTGCTTTCATGAGGCTTAATGAACAGGAACACTGTAAAAGTCAAAACATTAATTAAACATTCAGTCAAAATGAATAAACAAAACACCCACAGACCTCGTCCTCTGGGCTTGTTTTTTTTTTAAATCAAGATATTTTCAACAAGATCCAATAATCATTTTCTAACAAAACAACTTTAAGACAAGAAAGCGTAAAATCAAGAATCACAGACAAGTGATGCAAAAACTAGGATGCTGGGTTTTTTCCTTCTATTTTACATATAATGTACAACTAGACCCAAACATTTTTCTTCTTGCTGCCTGGCATTATATAAAAACAAATAAAAAAAGATGTTATTGATTTAGCTCGGTTAGTGTCAGTATCCATTAACAGGACACCAGAGTAGAGTTTGTACATCTGTATGAGAAGAGAAAAAGGGCTTCAAAATGGGTGGTAAGGATACTACCACACAGTCTACAAAGTGGCTTAAGTACAAAAATGTCAATGAGTTTTTGGATGTTTATCTTTCACTCAGTTACATAATAATTGCATCAATTGCATTTATTTTACTTTTTTTTACAGCACTAGTGGCTCATTTTTCAGACAGTAGGCTGACAGGAAAGGGGGTATGAGTGAAGGGCAGAGACATGCGGAAAAGGACCACAAGCCGGATTCGAACCAAGGTCACCAGTGTCGAGGACTAAGGCCTCCATACATGGGACCTGCACACTAACCATTGCGACACCTGCACGCAACAAGGTCCATCAATTGCATTTATATATGCAAGTTAATATATTAAAACAGATCCACTAAATTTATAAGAGGTGTGGGTCATGCTTCCAAATTAGATGTCATTATTCCACACAGACTGATTGCAAAATGAAGAACAGTTTATCAAAGCATGCACATTGGTTTCAACCACTTTTGTTTGTTTTGGGGTTTTTTTACCCACTGAAACTTATTGGGTTCCTTTGAAATGCTTAAGCAAAGACATCTAAAACATTACAGTTTTAAAAGGAATTCTACAAAGAACAAAGGAAATGTACACTTTTAGATTTGAAAGAGGCCAAAAACACGACCTGAAAAATTAGGGCACTTCTTACTTCAGGATAAACACTTATACTTATTTACCATCAGACAGTGAGAGGAAAAGGCTGTGTGTCTTTTATGAAGTGTATGTACACATCTGGGTTCTACTGTATACAATTTATTGTCCGCAGGGTCTTTCCGTTGACAAAATATATTGCCTTGATTTGTTCCTACAACATAGTTTGGTCTTTATAGGTAAAACAAGACCCCTAGATGTCTTTACTTTTCCTTCCTTGTTATTTTAGAAAAATAGTCATACATCCATACAGTTCTTATGCTGTGCTCTGAAAATATTTGTATTAGGGAAGGTCACTTTCTGCACATGAAGCACAGCCCCTCCCTGTTGTATTTGTTATTTTCTCTGAGGGTGGAGGGGAATGGGCTCTAACAGTCACCCATGCATGGAAAACCAGTCTGTTGTAATTTAGAGGCTCACTTGTTTAATAAGCTTGGTCCTAATTTATTTAGGGTGCCTGTACTTAAAAAGGAGATAGAAAAAGATTCAAAAAGGAGAATCTCTTAAATTTTAAAGGGAATATTTTAACAAACTATTAATCATGGGTGCAGTTCTCAGCTGAATCTTGTTTAAGTTGAACTCTTTCTACGGAAGGATTTAGAAAATGCAGAATTTGGTCTACTTAAAGTTATTTTTTATTATATTAACAGTACCATACAAATATCCGGAGACACTGCTGAGCTATGAAAAACTGTAAAATGATCATCTGATATTCTTAACTACAATTTCTCAGTAGAAATTGATGAACATTAATGGATCTGGTATTACTCCATTAACCCAAAAATCTTTATACTTAAATGGTCCTTAAAGGGCCTTTTATAAGCATCTACATGTTGAAAATGGTTTCAGATGACAATTTTGCTTAAATATTTTCCATACAAATTACATAAGATAAAGACCTTTGCTAAAATAAAATTAAACCATTAATAAAAGAAAAAAATGTCTAATTCAGGTGAATAAAAAGCCTTTCACTTATTTTTGGTATTACGTTCAACATATTTTCTTTAGAAAGTGCGATGTAGTTCAGGAAGCTTGAACGTAGCAGTGAAACAGCTAAAAGAGATTATATCGCAACACAATATCTCTCAAATGAATTACTGCGGTCTAGGACGTGTGTTTTTCAGCTTAGCTATTGTCTGGATGAGAGACAGAGCTACCTTCAGAATGGACTGCGGAACACAGGCACCGCAGTCACAGTCCAGTCGAACAAATGGCTCTTCTGGTCACAAAGATAATCATTACAGTCATTAGGATTCCACTGTGCTCTCCTCAAATCATTGGGCACTCCATGTAATTAAAGCTAAACTGTCATGCTGGAGGCACACTAGATTCGACAAATGTCCTCACATAAGAGTGCATTGTCTCTTTATTGACTGAAGAAAACCCGAAGCAAGATTCTCACAACCTCTGCTTTATTCTTAGACATGATAACAACATAGCAGAGTAGCCTTGGGATGGCTAAATCCTACACTTTCTTCCTAAAGGGAACAAAGGATACAAATAAAGAAACCTTTCACTGACCTAACCATAGTTGCTGTTTATACATCCCAATGAGAGAGATTAAAGGATGTTGTGTTTTGCTGTGTTTTTACATGCAGTTTATTTTAACAATGTGTCCTAAAACATATAAATGCAGTTTGCAAGTACAAATTGCATTTAAGGTTGTAAAGGGCTAGCATATTTTGTACATCTAATTTTAATCCATTTCAGCTTTCTGTAATATAGCTTGTTAATTTGGGGGAAAATTGTCCTTCACAGTGTTGTGCACATGTTTAGCAGAGCAAAGAACCTTTTAATTTCCATTATTCTGCAGATGATAAGCAGGTGTTTAAATTTAAATTTGAAAAAATATTAGAAATGTAGCTTCTGGTGATTGCTCATTGGGGTTTCTGCAGATGTAAACATGCTGAGATCTTTACCTTGGTCTAGCAGATGTAATGAAAATATATAATACCTGTACAACTGCAACAGTTTCAAAATTGTTATAGATTTCAACACACAAAGCCAGAAAGTCGAATTAGACACAACCAACCAATGGTGGTTTTAAAACTAATGCACAATAGTTTATAACGTGATCTACCAAGCAATCATAAGAGCTAAAGACTAGGCAGGAGGCAGAGAAAAGGAATGGCCTCTCAGAACTGCTGAAATAGCGAGGCGGGCTGAATGATGGGACAGCTGCACACCACAAAAAAAGGATGGAAAGCGGGAGGAGTGATGCAGAGAGTGCTTGAGTTTATGTGCTCTTAGTTGTGCTGGAAACAGCTTTCGGCATGTTCATAAAGTCTTTCTTCACGCTATAGTACTTTTCCTTCACCATAATGTTCATTGTAAACATTTCACATCTATACGATTTTCTCATTCCTGTCTATACTGTCTATACTATACATCCATCTATGTTTTTATCTCTGGGTTTAGCACCATGTGGTCCTGATGGGATGCATAAAAGCATGGTGGTAAACAGGCATGGGAGCTGTGATAGTGCGGTTTAAGATATGAGTGGGTGCTGCATAGGGTACAGGTGTATACACCTATGTACAGGTGGAGAACAGCAAGACAAAGATGGACGGTATAAAAAGAAGGACAAAATTATAAAATCTGCACAAGCAGGGTGGGGGTGAGGACACACGGTACATTAGCATGGAAATAGAAAGCAGCAATGCAAATGATGTGAGTCATTTGTAGCCTTTGAGTGCTAATTTAAAAAGCAGGTAACACACTGATTCATTCTTGCCTGTGCTAAATGACTAGATCAACCGAGACAACCCCATCCTCCAGCACCTCCTCCACTTTGAGATGCCCAAGAGCGCACTGATTCATCCTCTCTGCTGGTGATGCCATGTTGCTACCTCTACATAAAGAATCCTTCTGCGTGTGTCTGGTTGTGTAATGTGTGGCCAGGTACTTGTTACCTTGTGGGGACAGTGTAAGGCCAGTTTCCCAGGAATATGTTACTTAATAGGGACTTACAGGACTGGTTACCATGAGGAAAATGTCTCTTCTTGGGTTGCGGGTTAGATTTAAAACAAAGGTGTGAGTTCAGTTTAGGTTAGATTTAGAGTTAGGTGTGCAATGGTAATGGTTAGGGTAAAAGTATAGGTTAGGCTATAGAGATTATTGTAAAAGGAAAGGTAGTGAGTGGAAAGTCTCTGTAAGGATAGAGAGAGAGATAACGTGTGAGAGTGAGAGAGCTTCAGCACATTTTGGCTGGTGGGCAGTCAAGCACAACCTACTGGTTCGCTCCAGTGCAGAAAAAGAGGTCTACACATCATCCCCATGACAACACTGCTGTTGCTTGCCAATATGAGTACCTTCACCTGCGATTAGATGCACAATCGCTAATGCTTTACATATTATCGACAAGCAAGCAAGTGCAGTCTCTAATATGAACCATCAGACAGCAAAGCAATAAAATGACCTCCTGAAACAAAATAAAATGGGATAAATCAAAGTCCCTGCTTGCACTGATCTTCCACTGTTAGATGTAAAAGGTGATTTGGACCTGGAAGCATCCCTGTTTGTCATCCATACGTATGTTACACCCATACTGGGAATGAACTGAGTATGCATTTGCCTGTGTATGCAGCAGTTTGCCACAACATGCCAAATCCTCAGGCTGGCACTACTCTATTCAGAACCTAATGATTGCTCTCTAAGGGGGAAGAGGGGTAGGGTCCACGCAAAGCTGAACATGCTTTAAGGATCAGGGTATGAAGTAGAAAACGAATGTTAATCCTGGAGAAGATAAAGAAAATAGGAATATCCAAGCATGGAACATGCCACTATGTATATAGCCTGGGGAATATAAAGGAAGCAACCTTTATTTAGAATCAAAAATCTGTATTTCGAAAATGCATTAACTCATATTAGTATGACCAGGCAAATTTGGAAGCTAAACAATGAGTATCACAAAGTAGAAAACTGGATAGGGAGTTAGACTAAACCATCACTGGGACATTGGAGGGTTTGGCCCCATCCTTCTGGTGGAGCTTGTCCCTCCTGGGGGTGGTTCTGAGCTGGTGTTGGGGGTTGGTCCTGGGCTGTTCTCCCCTTAAGTGGTGCCTGCCCCCTCCCTCCACAGGGGTCTGGGGACCTCCTCCTGGGTCTGGGGGCCTGTTCCCCATAGGAGATTGGCCCCTAGACCAAGGGGGATAGAGTATGAATGAGGAATGTAAGAATATGTTTAGTATCTGCCTCTGTGCGCATCTCCATTGAGTGCCTGTATATGTCCATATGGGTGTAAGGGTGGGATTGTGTGAATGTGATTGAATGGATGTCCGGATTGGCTTGTCAGGTTGGGTGTCCCCTCCTGGCTGGGCCCCTCAAGGACTGGACCCCTTTGGGGTTTGACCTCTTGGGGGCCGGGCTCTGGGTGCTGGCCCTCCCTGCGTCTGCCCTCCTCGTGTCCCAGGGTCTGGGGTGCCTTTGGATATCATGGGCTTGCTTCACCTCTTGTCCATCCTAGGCCCTGTAGGGCCAAGCTAGGGCCACCCACACCTGCTATTGAGTACATTTTTCTTCTGAAGCTCTTTAAACCCTTTATACACGAGCATGCCTATGCATACAAACCATGGGAATTTGATTCCAAGTGTTCACGGATACACACTAATACTAAATACTAAGCTGCAGCTAGTAGATTTTTACCACCACGTCACAGCCATAACATATTCTATTGGCATTGGTATCAACACAGAGTAAACAATAATTTGACAATAGGAGGTGGCAGTGGAAAGGTTTTCCAACATTGTCGTACTAATATTAATCTAAAAAGTTTAGTATTTGCAGCCACCCTCTTTTGCTGTGAACTACCTAAATGAAATTTAGTGGCATAGGAGCAAATCAGTTTCTCACTCCGTTTTCTTTTTCTGTACAGCTGCATTTGTTTCTTGCACCGAGAGCAACAAGCTCAGCAGCTCTGCTCCAACATACTGAGTCGCTACTCGTAATAGTGTCCCAAATCAGCAGCTGCTGAACCTGCATAAGATTATCCACTTTTAAAAGTGCAGTGTGAAAATTGTTATATCCACACCTTGTGATGCAGAGGAAATGCTATAAATTGTGAACAACATAAATCACAAAAAAATAAAGCCATAGTTTAAAAAGCCACAAGAATTATTGTTTTTTTTTAAAGCCACACAGCAAACAACCAGAAGATCTGACCTAAAGTAAACTTATTGGTAAGAATAGAAAATAATTCAATATCGATAAATATTTTGTTATTGACTCTGCTTAAACAGAACATGCATGCAGTATTAATGGAGAGGAGAAACTTCCTTTTAACAGGAATAAACCTACAACAGAACCAGGCTCAGAGTGAGCGGCCTCCTGCTGAGGCTCATTGGGGGTTTAAGAAGACAGAGGCAGAAATACAAAAAGAGCACAGAAGCACTAATCTATAAACATGTTTTATGTTAGAAAAGGTAACAGTAAACTAGCTCCATAGGTGGCTCTGTCTAGGAAAGAAAGAGTTAAGCAGATGAGCTATGAGTCCGTTTTCATGTCAAAAGGGATGTAGGAGAGCATAGCTTGTATGTCTAGGAGAAAAATGGAACTAACCACCAAAAACAGGCCCAATTCTATCAGTTATAATCAGCAGTGTGCATATCAGTTGATATTTCCCTTCAGGAATCTATCCCGCTCAAACAGAACCAGAGCAGGTAAAGCTACTTTGATGAGGGAAAACAGACAGAACATAAAATTTGTGTTGAACTGACAAATATTACAGAATTTGAGAATAGCGATAGAATGACACAGAATGATGAAAAGTGGTCCCTATGTCCTCCCGCAGCTAAAGCCTAGAGCAGCATAACTACAAATAGTTTAGGATAGGATGAGCGATTCTAACATGGGCGGGTATTCAATGTGAAACAGCTACTCACAGACTGAAAAGTGATGAAGGAAAGCTTGCTGTTAAGTTATACGATTTTAAACTGGAAGTGTTGATGATTTCAAAGGCTAGACGTTCCTGTGTTGTGCTTGTGAGAAACAAAGACTTTATCCACATTGATTGCATGTTGCTTTAATCTAATGAGGTGCCACACATCTTCTCCCCTTCAACACTGACTGCCGTAGTTGTTCAACACATACTTTTTCACTGTATCCCCTTGCATGATATGTTACTTCTGAAACATAAATTCTAGGAGCACAGTCTTGCTTTCTGTAATTGCAAGACCACTCCCTATTTTGTTACTTAAAAAGTATAATTTATTTTCGTTAAATTGCTTAAAAGGCATATTTTTCAAAGCTGTTTCTATTTTATCGATAGCTGACGCCTGTAAATAGACAAATCTATCAACTTCTTGAACATCTAGTTTGCTTTATTTTTTACACATTCAGTAACGTGATAATTAAATCTACATAAACTTATTGTCTTCAAGAGTCTCAAAAGTATATTTTTTCATTTATGTGGCCCTTTCAATCAGTTCATTGATCTATTATTAAATTTATTAAACAATATTAAACTTTTCATGTTTTATAACCGAACTCCCAATTGAGTTCAGAGTTCTGATGAGAGGCCAGCTTTACTGAATATGTCAGATCATATAAAGTAACTGCATAGTTACTGTGTCTAGTAACCTACTTTGAATAATCTGTGAAGGTTCTCTGTCATCCAGGTCATGGTCAAGCTTTGAAGCTTCAGTTTTGGCAACTGGACGTTAAGTTTGATTTACTTTGATCTTGCAGTAACTGATTTAGTGACTGAAGCTTTATCAAAAAGGAAAGTTTAAACCCCCGTTTAAAAGTAAACAATGTCTGCGTCAAATACATTTTATGGCACAACTATACAATTAGATTTATAAAAACTCATCATTTAATAAGACTAAATTTGAGCTATTTTAAATGCCACTTTAAAGGTTGCAGTCTCAAGATGTCAAAAGTTGATCCAAGCAAAACCCAAAACATTTGTAGCTCTGTAAGCAGTAAAACACAAATACTCCTTAAATCTTAAAGTTTGAGGCTAACGTGTCAATTTATAATAGTTTGAGGAGTATGAACGCACTGTAGATAAGATTTCATGGACTACTTTTTATTCCATGTCCAGTACATGAAATTATTCAGTTAAAAGCTTCAAAATGAATCTTGTTTTGCTTTTATCAATCATAGCCTTTAAAAATTCTTACTCCTAATCTGTAGACTGTAACTCTCAATGGATAATTTGGTATATTTTCCACACAGTGTCAGTAACGTAACATACACACTCAGCCTCTTCAAGTGTGTATGATGTTTGATGTGCAATGATGTTTGCTGATTATCAGTAAGAATATAAATTTGGAGCTGACTTAAACACAGACAATCATGTTTGCTTACGGTCCCATGTGAAAAAATACATCATTATCATAGATGTTATATATATCTGCAATTTCTCAGGATGGACATTAGGCTTTAACTAAAAATATCCTTAGTTCCTAGTCACGATAATCAAATTAAATTTACTTTAATGTGACTGTAAATTCAAATAGTTTATTTGGTATTGGTTTCATGCATAAGCTGTCAGTCACCAAGCAAGTGTGTAAAAACTCTGATAGAGCGAACTGACTTTGCACCACCACAAAGCTCTCAGTTAAAACAATTATCTTCTCAGCCCCCTTGTTTAATTGGGATTGACATTTAACTGAAGGAGGTAATGTGTGCCAAGGACAGAGTATGCCGTGTTAACAATTACAATACTGCCTAATGGGGCGTGCCAGAGTTATTTTCAGTGCAAGTTGTGGGAGAAAGAATAGGGCGTACTCTATTAGCCACAAACCAGAGCAAATCCATGAAGTGGGACAAGGTCAGAGTCACTTCTTCATTCCTAGACTCATAGCTCAACATCCAAGCACTTTGAAAAACTCTGAGTAGGATCATTAATATCAACACCGACCAAGAAGAGGGCTTTTAGCATATTCCAAGTGGATGTCAATTATATTCCGTCATTTATATAACACCTCATCTGCCATGCTGAAAGCTGAGAGCTAAGCAGGTTAAGATAAAACCTGAGAAGTTCTAGAAGATTTCAAACTCTATTTAAAGAAAAGCTTTTTCTCAGTTTTACTTCATTAACTCCAGCAGAAAGACGTTTTTCTACACTGTGACTCTGGTACTGAGTAAGCTAAATTAACTTCTGGCCTCAAGAGATCAAAGCGTGACAACGAAAACTGAAGAAAAGGGCACTGTACTAATATTAAGACTTAAAGGCTTGCATATGGAGATAGCAAAAACACCACAGAGCAGAGCGAGGGGTGGAGGAGGAAGGTAAATACTAAAATACAGAGCCCCAATGTGTGTCCTTCCCAACGATCGAGTCCCTGTGCCCCTATCCCTCTGAAGGCCCCAGTGTTTGCTAACTTGAGAAACCAGGAGAACAAGGCTACCATCTGTGCAGAGTTTCTCTCCCTCGAAACAGGTTTCCAGAATATGGGGTTGAATGTGAGCATAGGCCCCAGGAAAGCTGTGTGGACCTTACTCAAAATGTTTTGCATAAGTGCCTATAAAGCTGGGAGGTGACCCAGATCTAGCAGAGGAAACTTTGAAACCCCAACAGAATGATCTCTTTTACAATGTATTGATTCCACAGTCAAGCAAAACCATATAATCTAAAAGTACTGGGAAGATAATAAGAGAAACTTTTTATTTTCCTTCCATGATTCTTGATTTTTTTTTCTTCCCCCTCTACTTAATGAATTTGGTAATAATCTTTAAGGTCAGAATCCGACAAGACACTTCAGGCATCTTCAGATGTTTCTAAATGCAAAAGGTTTCAAGGGCCAGTTTAAGATGCATTCGTTTGCATTTAATCACTTCTGATATGCAAAAAAAAGAAAAAAAAAACTCTGTGATCCTTTCAGAGTATCCAAATGTTAACATTTACATAACTTAGGAGTTCATTGTAAAGGGCGTTGTGCACTCCTTAATTCCACGGATCTGGCCTTGGCTAAAAAAAAAGAAGCACATTTTGCTCCTTTTTTCAACTACCTAACACAGATAAACCTAAAGTTTATTTGTTGTTTACTGAATCATTCATTTAAACATTGATAAAACAAATTTAATACAACCTCAAAAAGATCTGACATAATAAAACAAAATAGAGGAGATTGACAACATATAGCAAATGCTATGGAAAGTGTGAAAAGCAAATAAAGAAGTAATGCATTACATATGTTCTCCCTTGTTTACACATCCAAAATTGTAGACTGCTTGAACTATTCTTCAGAGAATATGACCAAGATACAACGCTATCCTTTTAGGGTGAAGCCATCAATTAATGACTGTTTTGTTTTCATTTCATAATGAGAGCTAAATCTACCTAAACTAATCTGCTCAAAACTGTAAACATAAAGAATGCCCAAGTGTAACTCAAACGAAAACCTATTTTCTCCCCATGTTTTTTCAGAAAGCCATTTATGTCTTTTTTTTTTTTTATTGAATCCTGAACAATTATGCTAACAGTTGTGGTGAAAATATTATCTTGGTTCACTTGACCATAGTTTAGTTTAAACAGACTACCATATTTTCTAGTTTATTTTTTTTTTCTTACACTTTAAAAGTGTAAATTGATTTTTGCATTTTCATGAATTTCATATCAATATCTATTATCCTTTTATTTTTTATGGTTGACTATGTTTACCTTCTGTTGTAATTAAAACTCCTGTCTACCAACTTGTGAGTAAATTAATAGTCCAAAAACTTTTCATTAGGATCACATTTTATTATAATTAACTTTTTGAAAATACTTGCATTAACCCTAAGCCATAAAAAATAATATATGTAATAAAATGCACTTATACATATATATACATACACACACACATATATATATATATACATATATATATATATACATACATACATATATATATACATACATACATACATATAT
>JAUZNJ010031074.1:0-14429 GCA_034780135.1 Jordanella pulchra | reverse complement strand
GTGGTGCATAGAAACTGAATGCTGCTTCTCCTCGTTTGGTTCTGGTTCTGGGTATGCAAAGCAGACCAGAACCAGAACCATATATCTCAAGCCAGCTCTCACAAGCTTTCCTTTCCCTGATATAGACAAAAATCCCCATACCATGATGCTGCCACTGCCATGTGTTTAGATTTATGCCCTGTAATAGTTTCCACCCCTTTTTATTTTGGATGTAAGTGAAAAACTTTAGATTTCCTTTAATCAGAACAGAGTAAAAGTCTTACTTGTCGAGCTCACATTTAATAGATGGAGAGAATTTATAATGATGTCTTCCTTCCTGAGCTCTATATCTCTTCAGTTTCTCCACAGTTCCCTAAGGTTTCTGAGGTTCTTCTCTAATTGCACAGCCTTTTGATTTACGTCTAAACAGGTTGGCAGTTGTGCCAGATGTTCCCATGTTTCAAGGCTATGCTTGTTATCTCGTTTTAAAATCTATATCTGCTTTAAACTTCTCTACAACATACCACCTACCCATCTGGTTTGTTTCTTTGGATTTCCAAGCTAATTTTATTTTTGTTGGTCCAGAAAATGTGAAAAGCTTATTTGTTATGTCTACTTTCCTGTCATGCACCGCTTTATGACTACTTCCTATCAGTTTTAGTAAAATGTCCCCGAAACCATTGAAGCATCATGAAAACAATATGAAAAGTACTTCTGAAAGGCCCTATACAGTCATTATAATTGAACATACAGTAACACAAGAGGTTAAAAAAAAAAGCTCTTTGTAATTTCCAGTTTTATTTGATCTGGTTTCAACAGCTGTGTAACGAGGCTACATGGTGTGTGGTTCCTGTCCAGAGTGTGGATGTGGGGTCGTCCAGGGATGGAGAGCTACGAGGAGTTCTGTCAGCGGAGTTTGGCCAAACTGCAGGAGGGGAAACTCAAGAAGAAGACACGTGAGCCTCTTGGTTCCCTGAAAGCTCGCTCTGTCATCCATTTTTATGGACGATCTGTACTGTTGCCTCTGGTAAGGAAAACGTGAGCAAGAATAAAATAGATGTTATCTTTGAAACAGAAGCAATCTAATGATCTTCTCCTGATTTTATTTTTTTGAACTTCCAGCTCGAGTATCAAGTTTATTTCAATCATAATAGACATAAATATCATAATCATTTGTTTGAGTAGTAATTTCATTGTGACCATGCAGCACATCATTTTAATGAGTTATAAATTGGTTGCTTAGATTTAAATTTAAATTCATTATTATAGCCGGATGTGATCTGAGTTCTGTCTACGTTGTTTAACCCTACCAGTGTTTAAATATCCCTTGAAAACTTTTAGCTGACCAGATGCTTTCTGTCGGCATCAACAAGCTTATTGATACGTATTTGACCACTCATCATTAAAGAACTGCTAGAGTTGATTAAAATAGCTTGATTTCTTGGTATTTTAGGTGGAATCTACACATTTTGGTGATTGTAGCTTTGGGAAGGCAATCCAAGGTTTAGTTTGTCTCTTTTCTCTAATTTACAACCTCTTTCAATGCATGTTTGGGATCAGTACGCCGATTGCAGACCCAGCTGAGTCTTGAGTTTCATCTGACCCAAACTGTTGCCCTTAAATAAAGTAAAATTGGTTATGAAGTTCAAAACCCACAGAGTAGCAGGTTTTATATCGTCTGTTATGTCCCCTGGCTGAATCTAGCGGGGTGTAAGGGACCAACAAAAATTTAGACAATGAACGAAGGAGTCAAAAAGGCTTTCTAAAAGTTTTATTCTGCCATTTCTTTTGGATAAGCTATGGTAAAGGCTTTAGGGAGAGCCCAGGCCAAAATAACAAACAAAACAACTCTAAGGAAAAAAGAAAATGGACTTACCAAACTCAATATGAAACCAAAATATACAAACCTACAAAATAACCTACCTAACCAACACATAAACAAGAAAAAACTGGGGTTAAACAAAAAGGCAGCCCTCCCCTACAGAAACCATCCAAGCAGGTTTACATTGTCACAATTTTTTAGCAGCCCATTAGATTTTACAATTAACACAAAGGTGTATGACAGATAAAATGGCTCAAAAGCCCTGAAGTACTGCTTCACATGTCTTAAATAATCTTCAGGTGATCTTGATTGGACTGAGACTCAGGAAGCAGCATCCAGACTTAAAGGCGGAGCCTAAAACAGAGCAAGGTGTTAATTGGATGCAAGAACAAAAGCAAAATCCATCTTGGGGATGTAACATCGTCATGAACTGAAGGGTTAGTAAATCAGAAAGGAACCCTTGCTTTCAGGTGGATACCAGGTTTGATCTTATTTTGGAGACGCCCACATGGTTAAGGCAAGTTGATTTTATGAGAAAGGTTTAGCTTTGTCACTGAAATCAGAAAAAAAGTTTTTAGAAGTAAATGTGAAGCTTTTGAGACTAAAATGATCTTAAATGATCCCCTTTCAAGCATAGTACATTATATTATATTTCAAGCATTATAATGTGGGGTTGTTTCGCCTCCAGTCCTACATTGCACAAAGTGGGTGAAATTATGATGATAAAATTCCTTATCTTTACATTAAATCAACTGATGGATTCTTGAAAATTGAATACAGTACAATTCTTGACAGGAAAATGATCCAAAACACATAAAAAATGGTTTAAATAAATGAAGCAGCCTAACATGAGAGGGTAAATTTATTTTGACTCAGGTCCATGATGAGGGCATGTTAGCATCTTTCTAGAACCGTAGGGAGCAGAGGGAAATCCAGGCCAGTTTATGTTACCTCAGTGTTTGCTTAACTTAAAGCAGAATAGAATAGAAATATCATTTATTGTATCTCAGAGGGAACATTTAGGTGTATCAGGAGGAAAGTGACAAGCAAAATGGAAACATGCTGATTCAAAGGTAAAAGTTTAGGGAAAACTTGAAGTAAATGTCTGTTGGTGAATATAAGACATTAATGTATAATACAAATTTTTCTTTGAGAGACCTGTGATGCCCTTTGTTTCTATAAGACATGATCAATGATCTCTCTCTCTGTAGCCTAGATTAGCTACAGAGAAAGTATGAGTCCAATTGGTAGCATTACAAGCAATAATCCATTGAACTAAGCTCAACTATTTGAACCTGTGATTTTCTTGCTGAAAGAAATCAGAAGACCTCTGATAAGAAGAGTCTAATCAGCACTTGGCAGAGAAAATAGGGAAAATGTGATGGATGAGGAGCTGAAAAAACAAAATCTCACTGCTAACAAAATGTGTTCAGGAATAGTCTCACATTAGAAACTCTTACTCCAGATCATAGATAAATTATCTAAGCTTCTCAGGCTGATTATGAAATAATTTGAAAAACATTATTGGAGGGAACACAAGGGTTCAAAGATTTAACAGCTAACCTGTTGGTAGTTTTGTGGACATCACTTAAGTCCTTGTATGCAAACACAAATCCCTTTTAAATAAAAGTTGTTTGTTTTTTCAGATGAGTGTAGAGCAGCATGCAGAGATGCATGGTTACAGACAGAGGGCGATCCAGCTGGAGCAGAACAAGAAGAACCAGCAGAGGAAAAGGCTTCTGGCCCGAGTTCAGGGCATACTGGATCAAGCTCAGGTCAGTAAATGCTGCATCCTCCTAGATAGCTGAGCTAAAGTTATGGAGAGTTTCAGTGAAACACATTAAACTGTTCAGTGAAGGCAGATTATTAAAGTGTGTAATATGTGATTAAAAAACATCATTTTTCATCCACAAAGTAAAACAGAAAGCATTTTTTTTCTTCATAGACAGATTTCCTATGTATGCGTTAATTGTTAAAGTAGGTTTGTGTGCAAGATGTAGATCAGAACCTAAATTAAACATTGCCCTGAAATCTCTGGTGATATTTGCAGAGTTAAATACAGAGAGGATCTGATTCAACGTTACTCCAGTGAGATGAGATATTTTTATCTCATCGTTTATTTATTTAAACTAGTTGGTTTCCCACAGACTTTCAATCTAACAACATTTCCATAGTATTTGTGTTTGGGTCATTCCTCACTATGTATCAACAATCTGACCCAAATCGTCAGCCTGAAATGAAAAGAAATTGGTTGGGATGTTTATGAACAATCACAGGACACATTATGGCTCAGCTTAACATAAACTGGAATTCATTTATACATTAAAACATGATTCTATTCTCACACAGAAAGAAATAAAAAAAATACATCATCAGGCTGCACTGGTATTTGCAGCTGGCCTCATGGACAAGCTAAAAAATGTTTAAATTGGGATTTCATGGTCAAAGATGGAACTACTTGGCAACAACAACGAGAAGTAAGGTGAAGGTCTCTGCAACTTGCAAGTTAAATATTATAATATTGTGATATAAATTTTTGTCATAGGTCTGTATCGAATGTATTCATTCAGAAGTTAAAATACACAACAATTAATGTTTGATTATTTCAGCCTAAAAAGAATCTACAAAAAATCTACAAGTAGACAATGGAGACTAAAGTTGAAGACTTTTATAGCTGTAAATGAGTTCTTTTTATTTCTGACTAGATTTTAGTGGTAAAGTTACACTGGCTTTGTCTCTGAAACAGAATATTAAATCGAGGACTGACTTCACGCCCGACTGCAAAGCAAATCTGTCACAAGTCAGAAAAGTATGTTGTTCTGGTTCTAACTGCTGTTACCAGTACAAGCTAATGTTCACAAGAAGTGATTTCACAGCACTATGTTCCACCGGTTTAATGAGACGCAAAATACCAGAGGAGTGAATAGTAGTTTTCTTCCCATTCTATACATGTGGATCCAAAACTAAAGCTGTTTGTCAAACTCTGACCTCAGAGTCCAAAGCTCTCTTCTAGTCTTTAATGGGAAGGTGAAAAATCTGCTTTTCTAATACAAAGCAGTCACACCATAATAGCTCTTTTGTCCGTCTATGTTTTGTTTAGGTGCATGAAGTGCCATGTGAGAAAAATATCAAGCTGCTTGTTCTTAAACCTGCGACTATTAACGGCTACACTTTGGTTACTGACTTACCTGCGCCTCCCAAAGCTGCAGGTGTTAGGTCAGAGGCAGCTTCTAATCCAAGCTCTGAGACTCCTATAACCAACGGTTATAAAGAGGAGGACACTTTAAATGTGGAGAATGAAGAGAGGAGTGAAGAGGAGGAAGAGGAAGATGAGGACATAAGCTTGGACAGCCTTCTGAGGAGGTCGAGGGAGTACGTGCAGCGGGAGCAGAACCAGGAGAGATCAGCTGAGAAGGCTGACCCCATCAGAGAGACTTCCCCAGCAGACACTCTTAAACAGCAGAGGTGTAGTCCTATAAGAGACAAAGGTGTTGAGTTTGGGTTCAGTTTGCATCATAGCCCACCTCCAGTGCAGCAGCAGCAGCCTCTTTATGACCCCAGTACCCAAAGGCCGCCCCCCCTCTCCCCTATTAAACCTGAGTACGCTGGCCTCCCTAGTCCGGAGTCCTGCATTATCCCCCGTCCTTGTAGGCGTAAACCACGGCCGTTTTCTACAGGAAACATTCACATCTTGTTTCCCACTGGACCTGCAGACCTTGTCCCTCGAAGCCCGGGGAGGTTAGAGGTCAGGACTGGCCAGGTGGACTGGTCAGAGGCTCCGCCAGCCGGTTCCCTCAGCAGCTGGGGTGTAGAGGAGGGGGATGGCAGGCGTCGATCCATTCACTGCGGTACCACTCCAGTGAAGGAGAAAAAGAGCCCAGAGAGCACCTCTGTACCCAGCTCCATGATACACCACGAGTCTTTGGGTTTCCGTCGGCGCTGTCACACACTAGACAGCCAGCTCAACAGCTTCCAGTCTGGAGCAGAGCACGTTGACCGAAGCCAGGAGAGGGTCCCTCGCTTCATGGCAGGTGTGCCATGGCTAGCTCCAACCAGGCGCTCGCCTGAAGCCCCTCTGAACCGAACTTACAAGACAGAAAGCTCCTCCCCACGTCTGCTGAGGCCCCGTTGGAGTCCTGATGAGTCCCAAGTGTTAAACAACAACAGGAAAACACCAGCTGTTCTTAAAAACACTGCTGAGCTACACCTTAAGTCAGGTGAGTTTATCAGTTCCTTTTTAGGCAAAATTCAGTTTATGAAATTGTTTTCTTCCAACTGAGACATCTCGATTTTTTTTTTCCAGACAAGTTTTTGCTGTTTATTCTAATAGAGAGTTTAAAAAAAAAGATTTTACTTGTGTGATATTTATGTCTGGAAATAAACAGATGAGAGCCAGTGGCGAGCACAGGCTCTGGAGGACATGCAAAGACGTTTAGAGGAGGAACATGCCCTGCAGATGTCTATGCTTCTAGCTGAGCAGGAAAAGGAGCAACAGCGCCTCCATCTGGTGAGAACAAATATCACAGGAGTACATGGTATAGCAGATATTTTTTTCTTCTACTTTTTTTTGTTCCTCAAGATAGTCACTTAAGTCAATGAGAATGTCACAGAAAAATGAATAAGAAATATCAAAATATAATATCAATTCATAACATGCAGATTTACATTGAAGTGTTTATTGCTCTATTTTTGTAAAATGGCTCAGAACTAATAAAAAACTCGAATGATGTGACTCTAAAATTAAGTAAGTAATGAAATAACATTTAATAAAGTAATTTATTATAGATGATTGAAATTCTATACACTATGCAACAAGGTCACAGAGAACGCAGGAAATATCCAGAAATTGTGTCACTCCAAACTCAATGATCAAAGCTTCTTGAAATTAAAATATTTCACCAAAGACTGACTCAACAGCTCAGTTACTCATGTTTGCTCACCCATTGCAGATGTAAACTCATGAAAATCTTTATATTCGACACAAACCAAAGAACAGCTCAGTTTAAACTGAGAAGAGATAAAACAGAAATGTAAATGCAAACATTTATCCAACACTTAGTCTGTGCCTGTGGCTGTCTGTGGAGACAGTTCCTGCACCTCTCCAAAAAAGTGCAACACATACTCATTCTGTTCACATCTACATAGATATGAGAATTGGGTTTGTCTGTGTTAAAGATCAAAAACAAGTAGCAGTCAAGTCTGCAGGTAAAGAAGGATAAATGTTTATTACTGTCAGCTGACGACTGACCACATCCACTGCCCTGTGCATCTCTAAAAAACAGATTAATTTCTCCCACCAATGGTCTCTATGCACAGCTCCACTCCTGAACTTCAGCCACCTTATTTCTTCCCTGTCTTTCATTACTGGACAAGCTGATTATTTCACGTGTGTCTGACTGGTTGTTGAGGTCAGATGCACCTGCATTAATCAGAAAACATACAATTTTATAGTTAAAAGACCTATTGGAAGTTGGTTATATTTAGATGAGATTCCAGCGGTTATTTGTGAATAATCTCATAATGCAAATAATAATAATAATAATAATAGTAAGAATAATTACTACTATCTAACCTGATTAAATACTGAAAATGCTAATTATAAGAAAAAATAAATAAACGTTGAACAGGTGGTTATCTCTTACTCCATCAGTCTCAGATTATGCAGATACTATTTTTTTCATGATGAAATTTCATCTATCAAAATAGAGCATTAGAAAAGTAACTAAGCCTGGAAATCTGTGCTCATAAATCACAACAATAAATCAGTATAACTAATAATAACTCTACTTATAATAACTATCTTAAAACATCTAAACTAAAGCTCTCCAATCAGTTCTAAAACATCTTTAGATGAACCTTGTTGATGGAAAACCACCGTACCAAATTAACGCCTTACAAGAAGTTTTCAGTCATTCTGTTGCATTTTTATCCAAGTCTGTTTTACTCATGCCAACTGTAACCAGTGGTCTTATACTTTTTGTTGATTAGCTTGGTTTGTGCTACATTTAGAGTCTTAATTTTTAGTAAAAAAAACTAATCGAAGCCCTATTTATTTCAACCGGGGCACGAACTAAACATTTCTCACAAGGATCAGCCCAATCCAAATACAAAGAAGTAATTAACACACTAACCAAAACACAGGGCAGCTTCCCATCAGATGTTACTGCGAACTTCGTCTTCCTCTTTTTCTGTTTTAATACTGGTGCACTCCGTTTCTCATCTGTATGGACTTTAAACTATTTAGAAGCAATTTCAGACTCTTAACAGTAAAAAGGCTGTGAAGACTTTGAGAGCTGTTGATGGGACACAAACTTAAGCTGTAACTTTTATTACAGTTTTCCATTTTTTTTTCATATCTTGTTATTTATTCCACCCTTTTTTGTGTTTGTTTTATTCTCCGTTTGTGCCTGTGAATGTTGTTTTTGTATATCTGTATTAAAAGTTTACATTCCCTTTTATGTATATTAGGTACAAAGGATTTAGAAGTTATAGTCCCCTGTAAAGACAAGGCCTCAGTCACCTGTATAGATTAAGTCCTACATGAGAGAATCAAAAATATGTCTAATCAGCAAAGTTTCATATCTGTTAGTTTTATGCAACAGCTTTTAGCTTAGTTAACTCTAAGGTTAAAGAGAAGCTCTGACTGCTGTAAAGAGGCGCTCTGGTCACATGACTGTGTTGTATATTGACCTAAAAGTTATTTAAACTAAACTAACGCTTGGGTCAAAAGTTACATAGTGTTACTTTGACAAACTTCATGTCTAAAGAACTGGGTGTTAAGATTGCTGTAACCAATGACAATGAAAAGGTTAAGTGATCGAAAAAAGTGGGATTAAAAAGGAACACAATGTTTGATTTTTACTGGCTTTAGTCAGTAACAATCATTATAAGCAGCATTACACACTTGAAATATGTCCCTCTGAAAGTAATAAATATTCATTGTCTGAGTATTAGGTTTTGCTATTGAATTACTGAATAAATAAAGTTCATTTTTTTCAGAACAAAAATAAAACTAGGTTAACTATAATAACATGTCTATATACAGTTTATTTGCTTTTTGTGGTTTTTCAATCAATTCAGAAAACTCTAATTTAATCTCTGATCATGTAGGAGCTTGAGGAGACAGAGAGAAGACTGAAAGAGCACAAGTGTGAGGCGCTGACTAGTGGCGGCGCCTTTGACTGGAGCTATCGGCCTGTGAGTGGCAGCTGTCCAATAATGAGTCCCTCCTGTCCAGGACTGAGTCCCAATCACACACTATTAGAACGGTCATCTGGACACAACATAGGTACCAGTTTGCTCATTACTAGGGTTGTCCGATACAACTTTTTATTTCATACAATACTGACATTGCAGCTTTAAGATTAGTCTGACAAATGTTGACCCGATACAATAAGAGCCCGAATCATGCATAGTTTTATTACTTATTTTGTATTGTAGAATGTTAGAAAAGGTTTGATCAAGTAATATTACAAAAAGAAAAAAATCATAGTCAACAGCGAAATGTATGAGAACAGTTGATCCGTGTGATATTAACCAGGTTACAGGAACTTTAAACAGAAGCACAGTGTTTTTTTTTGTCAGCATGAAAATATCTGAGATATTAGATGCTAAAATCTGATCTCATCCTTTGGGCCAATATTGGACTGATATCCAATATTTATATAGGATTAGGACACCGCTACTCATTATACAGATTAGTATCAGGCTGCTTTAGGCTCTTGGGTCACATTAGAAACTGATTGGAAAGAACCATGTTCTCTACTTGAAGATAACATCTCTATTTATTATAATATATAACTTATGCATTTGAATACAGTCACAGTTTACTGTTAGGATTTTAGTTTTCAACAGTTAAAAAATATGTTGTCTTAAAAATATAATGCAAATAATAGCTTTGCACTAAAGTACATACAGTACAGTTTTCTGTCCTCCTTCAGGTTTTTCTAGTCCAGTTCCTTCCTGTGTGACGACTCACTCTGCCCAAACTGCTGTTTATTTGCGGGGATTTTCACAAGCAGCAAACAAATCCAGAGCGAAGCAGAGTTTGGTCAGTATAAACAGGCTTCCTGTTTTCTAGATCCTTGTATTCCTGTTACTCTCCTCACTTGACAATATAGCAGCTGAGGTCCTGTGACCACCAACCTCATGTTTAGCATTTGCTATGCATGTCTGATATTTTAATGCAATTTGATGCAGAAATAGTATGTTTTTAGTTAAAACCCCCTTTAGTATGTACGTCCTCAACTACCAGTAACTAACCTGCTGATTGCTTAATAATGGATGCAGGAAGTTTAAATGAACTAATGGTCTCTCTGGTCTCTTTCTGTGTTTGAATGCTATGGTTTGTAGGTTATGACAGCAGAGCATCAGAAAGCATTTTGTCGAATTGGTTCCATGATTCGGGGCTTCCTCATACGCAGAATACTCAAAACAGAAAAGGTGAAACATCTGCGCCAAACAGTTGTGGTAAGATGGCCTCCAGACAAGTAGGACATTTTTACTGATTAAACAGCCTTACAGACAATAAAGTTTTGTAAACCTGTACCTTAGGATACACAAGAATTCATTAAATCGTTTGAGACTGAAGCTGCAGAGGAGAGAGGGACCTACACAGCACAAGACCTTTCCCTGCAGGAGAGAGTCAGAGCCCAGGTATGATATAACTGTCTGCAGCCAGCAGAGATCCTCCTTGCCTTTAATTATGATATGTGACCTTTTGTCCCAAAGTTGCGTGCAGCCCTGTATGACATCCATGAGATCTTCTTTGAGATGTCTTTAAGGGATCGATTAGTGCTTCTGCAGCAGGACAGGGAGTTACGTGCTGAGAGGAAGCTTCGAGACTTGGTAATCCAGTCACTTTTGATCAATTATTATTGAGGATTTCCAAGAAAATGATGTTTTTTACTCCAGTTTTTAAATGGAGAATGTTTTCTGATTTCCATTTATCTCATGAGGAAACATCTTGTTTTCAATCATTTTCTCTCCTGCAGGAGAAAGCCAAGTCCCCCAAAGACAGGGTGTCTATATCTGCTGCCACACAGAGGTCTCTGGACAGGAAGAAGAAGTAAGATGAAGGAATCACAGACGTATACATGTAATGTTGGTGTGATTTCAGATGATGAGCTCTTTTTGATATCATGTCGTGTTTGATGATTCTTCAGGTCCAGTGAATCCCCAGCACCAGTCACAACACAACACAAGGCTCAACACAAGCCAAAAAGCCCCACAACCAACAGGTTACACATGTTTGTTTTCTTCTCTCAGAAGTACTTTAACCACATATTCTCATAGTGGTTTATTTGGTTTGGAAATTTTATTGAGATTTCAGTTTTTTATTAT
This sequence comes from Jordanella pulchra, assembly GCA_034780135.1. Lineage (NCBI taxonomy): Eukaryota > Metazoa > Chordata > Actinopteri > Cyprinodontiformes > Cyprinodontidae > Jordanella > Jordanella pulchra. Next base: position 3,286 of record JAUZNJ010031074.1, on the reverse strand, counting down.
TTTCCAGAGTTCTGAAGCCAAGCCAGGGCCAGACCTGCTCGTCTCCAGGCCAGCTGAACCGCCAGGGGTGACTTTTTCTGTTTTTCAATGTTTAAGGCTTCAAATCACATAACGTCTTCATTTTAAATTTCCTTTTTTCCATGTTAATTTCTGAGGCAATTATTAGAGTTTGTGATATTTTATATTTTATTTTAGTCACACTCCATTTATGTTTTTCTAGAGATTTGTAAGTGTTTTCGTAGACTTTTTACTTTTCCTTTACTTATTTTATAGCCATGAAAATATTTTTTTTAACGCAAGATTTCAGATTAGTGTATTTAAAGTTCTCAACGAATTTGTTTTAATACTTTTATCATGTGAAATTTTAACCCATCAAATTGTATAAAATAAGGACGTGTTTCATTACCTTTCGCACAGTAATAATCGTATAACAGATGAGTAAAGTGTGTTTAAAGAATTAGATTTAACCTGGGTTATATAAATGAATTAGACAAATACTTTGCAAGTGTTTGTATTTCAGAGGAAATCAAAGTCTTTAAAGTTGCCTCACTCGAGGTGTCTGTTTGTCCTCAGGAGCTGGTACAAAAAGACTCCTGAAGAGAAAGTCAGGCGCTTGGACACCATGAAGAAGCAACACTCTTTGGGATGACATCACATTAATGCCTGGTTTTAAAACTTGAATTTGTAATGTTATTATAAATCTTGTATTAGTGAAACCATTACTATCAGTGCTGCTAAGTTTCACACCAATCTCACTCTCTTAAATGACAGTTTACTATCACACTGTAGCCCACTGCTAAAACTTTCTCATGTGCAATTTTTTTGAAAAAGTGTTGTTTTATTATAAACTACTGATTGTATAACAGGAATGTAGTAAGTGTTGAGTAATTTATTCAAAAGGCTGGTGTTTTTACTGAGGAGAGAAGCAGCTGCTAAGTCAGAGCTAAACAAGTTATATATTTCTCTGTGCCTGGGAACTACGCCGTGCTGCCAGTATGTTTATTATCTGTTCATCTCCTGTGATCATAAACACTAAGTGCTTGTGGTTGAATAAAAAATTATTAAATAAAACCAGCAGTTTCATGATACTGTAATTATATTAAAATTATAGTATACAGGTTCTTGGAAATGTGTTCATCACCTTTGACCTTTTCTTCAATTTACATTTCAAGCTGAGACTGAAATGTGTTTGTTGGGATTTTACTTGATAGACAAATAAGAAGCGGTGGAGAATCATCAAAATAAAAATGATGAAAAAAAGGTTTATAATATGTTTTAAGGAAAACCAGTCACTTCGCCCTAAGCAGAGAACAGCATAATACTGCCACCACCATGTTTCACAGTGTCGACGGAGTGTTTGTTTTTTGTTATCTACAGAGTTTAGATTTTTTTTAATGTCTGACCAGAGCAGCTACTTCCTTTTTCTTTAAAATATATATATTTGGCACTACTAACCTTTTTTTAAAGTAGGCTGACTTCAAATGGGGATAAAAGAGAGACATGGGGGACATGCTACCCTGGTGAAGAGGCTTCATGCTGCTGATCCTCTAACATTAGACAGCCAACCTCTGAGACCTTCACAGAACAGCTGGTTTATTTACACACAGGTGGACAGTTTGTTGTGAGGGATTCTAATTTGATCACATCGAAGTGGTGCTAAATACAAATGTCTACTACACTTTTTTATTTTGCTAATTAGTTCATGTTGTAATAGTCCAGTATAAATCCATTGTATTGAATTATTTGCAGAACACCACTAACAGTACAGGTGAGATGGAGAAGGACAAAAGGAAAGTGATTATGTTAGGCCAGGAGGCAAGAAGACCCACCCAACAAAAGTCCAGCTGCTTCAGGTCAAAGCCTGTTTTGCAACTGCCGTATCCTGGATAGCTGAGAATTTACTGAGACACACCCAGCTATTGTGGAAAAAACAGAAGAAATTACAGGTGAGAGGGAGAGGAGGATGTTACATGTAAAAGCTGTAGAATGAGAACATTTTACACCTGATCTTTTCCAATTAAATTCACTATTTTTAAAATCCCTTAAAAATGTTAAATACTCTTTTTTATTTTTGTTCATCTAATTTGGTATGAGTAGTTGTTGGTGTGTCACAAAATATACCCTGAAGTTCGTCAAGAATGTTACGGTGCTGAGTGTATACATTTTATGTGTTTTATCTTAAAGTATTACAATGTTTACACACAGCTTGTTTTGGTGTTATTTTATTTTAAAATATACCAAATTAGGCTTTTTTAAAATATACTGGGAATGTAAGTCTAAATGGAAAAGCATTATAAGTGCGCCTTAAAAAAATCTATATTGGGAAAAAGTTAAATATTCTTTTCACTCAGTTCTAAAATAAAAAACTATCTAAATTAATGACACAGAGTAGAATGTATTTCTAACCTGTATTTGTAATTTTGGTGATCATGTCTTACAGAAAAGAAAATATTTTAAAGAAAAAAATCTTCCACATTGAAAAAGAAATTAATTTTTATACACTTTAGACATAGGTGGGCCTCCTTGGTATCAGATCAAACCTTAGCAGTGTGGGCTGGGGAAATGTCCCGCCAGGAAATAAAATCATCATGTTTACAAAGGCTGTCAACTGTAGGAGGCATTAATGGCTCTAATTTCCTGCTATGTGGCTGCATTGACTGTGGACTTAAGAAAATCCAGTAGGTGAACACCATCAGATACCATGGTACACAAAATCATCGCTCACTGGAACCACTGGACTTTCTTTGTCTACACACTCTTTCAGGTGGAACCCAATTCAAGTCTTCAATGATGCAGCTTTTCAATATGTCCTTGGTGCAACACACAATCAAGTTACCTCATTAGGATGTATTTACGTTCTTTAGAGTCCAAATAATAACCTAGTTATTTGATTTAGGTGCTTTAAAACATGACATATATTCTGTGCCACTAATTTGAGGGCGCAGTGAGACTGGTGTGTTATTAGCTGATCTTTCCTTGCAGGAGAGTCAAATTTGAGGAGTTACTATGGCTTTACTGTCTGCAGCCAGCAGATGTCTTCCTTGCTTTTTGTGTTTAACATAAAATAAAGTGAGAAATTTTCTCCTGTAATTCTGGTTACAGAACTAAGACATTTGGATTTGCATCAAACCCGACTGATTTGCAATTCTACTTTCACTTTCTAATTTTCACTAAACAAAATGAAAAATAGTTGCAAATAACAAGACACTCTGACTTATTTTCTATTTATTTCAGCTTGTCATCTGACCACTTTGGGACACTCAAACACAGTGTTTATCGCTGAGCC